>KZ985341.1:172531-189526 GCA_000687305.2 Phytophthora rubi
GGAACCAAGCTTCGGTACCAAGCGTCTCTTCCGATCCAAGCTGAGCCCAGACCTCAAGCTCCGGCATCCGCCCTCGCTTGTGCCGCCACAAGTGCCACTCGACGCGTTCATGCTGTTGTTCGTGAAGACCGTGATCTCCACCACCGACGAGCTTCGGTCCAGCGTGCACTCAGCCGCCTGAGTGCGTCTTCACGTGGAGTGTCCACGATGTGTCCTGCGATGGATTTGTGTCTCGGTGACCGAGTGCCCAGCGCTTGGTGATATCGAAGCGCCCGTGGAAAAGCTCCGGACGCTCACGCACCGTGAACGAAGCGCATGCCCCGTGTGGGGATAGACCACGTGTACCAGGATGGAATAGTGCGTTCTTGCACACTGCACCTCGCCGCCGTCAGTCACCGGCGATGAAGATATCCAAGCTGATCCTGTTGGCGCTTCGAGTCGAGTCGACGGCCCCGCCCTCACGCCAGCAGTTACTTCGACGGGCTGCTTCGAAGAGTCGTCCTGCGCTGATCGCCATCTCGGGTCTCCACACTCACCGAGGCGCTACTCTCCGTGCTCGCGCTCGTCGCCGAGCGCCATGTCCGTTGGCCAAGCTGCGTCGGTCGCCGACTACCGCGTTCGTCATCCCGCGGTTGTCTTCAGTTGTTTTCCAGTGTTATTTGCGCTTACGTTGCGTAAGCGCAACTTTACGAGGAGGGTGATGTAATGGGCCCTCCATTTACATATATAGGTAGATCTCTTACAGATATTACATAAGTAGGCACAGCAGCACACGGCTAGCGTGTGCTGACATGTCATCATCTGATTGGCTGAAAGTGGGGGAGCCAGACCCCATTCCAGCCAATCAGCTGCTGACCTGCATTTGAGTGGTTCACATTAGACCACGGGCCCCCGCCCTGGTCCAATAATAAAACAGAGTTGATTTTACTTCGGACTTAATACTTGGTCTCAGTATTACTGAGCAGTGGACGCTTCCTCACCGCTACGTGTAAGTTAGTGACGGGTACTCACTAGGCCCGTTACAGTGCCCGATCCCAAGCGACAGTGACCACTGCAAGAGCTACAAGGCCAGCCGTCCATGGTCTCTCCCCAAGTGCTGCCTCTGTCCGCTGCTGGTGAAGCGACGGTGGCCATTATCGCCAACAACACCACGAAGATCGAGGGGGTGTTCCAGCCTCGAGTGGTCAAGCGGATGGACGCTAGGGACACACTGTGTCGCTAGGCGCTTTCTTCACTCTGATGCTTGCCTTTAAGTTGGGTTCGTCCTCCTTGCTGTGACTCAAATCCACTGAGAATCGGGGTGTTCAAGCTGGGAGTTTCCTCGCGCACATACACGTTCAAGGTGAGGTTTAGCTGTGTTTGTGAGGATGTTAGTCGAGCTGTATTGACGTTTTGCGTTCTCTTGTTGTAGAGTCGGACGTATGAACAAGCACGGGTTGATCATATTGCTCGCGGGGCTCGCCAACTCGAACCTGATCCTGCCACAATCCAGGGTGCTCGCCAACACGACTTGATCCTGTCGACATCCAGGGTCGGCACCGCGAGCATTCTGATCAACCGAGCGGCGACCTTGCGCGGACTGAAGCAGTGACTCAATCGATGTCGATACCTTTTTTTATTAATAGATCCTAGTGCACTACTTGAATGCTTTCACTACTCACTAATGTTCTTCCAGGGTGAAGTTTGTTACAAAACTCCTGCTTGAGCGTGAAATCGAACTTGACCGTACAGCGCGTGCTCTGTGAGCACAATTGTTAGAATGAGGTTCCCGAGAGACCGTAAAGGCTTTGTAAAGGCTTGAGGGTAAAGTGTACCCGCTGGCATTAAGGCGCTCTCTCATTGGTTAAGGGAGAGCCAATCATAGGCCTACATAACTAGCCAATCAGGGGGCGCCCTGTTGGCGACCGCTCGTGCGATGATGTTTGACGGCATTCAGAGAGAGCGCACTTCTCCTTTTGCCAACGACTGAGCACTAGTCTATTAGAGGGCATTAAGAGATAAATAAAACTTAAGTTTGACCAACCAAAACTGAGTTTTAACATTTCAAGTACTGAGTGCTCGAAGATGGTCAACGACACCCAAGTCCCTTCGCGGGCCTTAAGTTCAATGGGAACCCAAACGACTTCCAGCAATGGAAAAACGCCGTGGTCGCACATCTCGTGAGCAAGACCAACAGCCGCAAGGTCTCTGAGATTCGAGCCGGAAGGGCTGCGCCCCGTCACGGGTTCCAGGATTTGTTCCTGCGTCCTGCCCATATCGCAGATCCGGGACCAGATGCTACGGATGATGCTCGCAATCAACATGAGAATGAGGTGGCTCTACTGGACGAAGTGGATTCCTACATCAGGGACATGATCAACCGGACCCTGCCTCATACATACATGAATCAACTGAGTACGCCACTCTCCGCACAAACGGTTACGGCGTTTTGGGCGCAACTTGAGGTCGACTTTGGGAAGAGCGACGCCATGGGCATGGTGGAGTTGATCATAGAATTTGAGAAAACCATGACTGAGGACTTCAAATCCGTGGCCGAACTCTTTTAGAAGTTGCGCAACGTGAGAAACCGGCTGATCCGCCAAGGACAAGAAACGCTGCGTGTGCACTTGCTGCCAAGTCAGCTGATGATTGGGAAGTTGCTTGCGATGTTACCGCGTCATCTTTGGGGACCTAGCGTCACATTCTCGCAGGAGGAATTCACCCTGGAGAAAATTGAGACCGAGTTGAAGTCGATCTTCGGCAACAAGAGTAAGGCCGAGATTCAGGCGATGGGCAAGACGACTCAGCGCCCGATTGAGATTCCGGTCAACCACGCTGCCAGAGGAATGGCTGGCGCAAAGAAGGGACCGATGAAGAAGTCCGGCAAGCGCAAAACCATGATGCTGCCGACGGATGTTGAGCAAGCGAACGCCTGCTTCTACTGCAAAGGCGTGCACAACGACAAGAACGGGATGGTCCCCACTTCAAGAAGGACTGTCCTATGAGAAAGGAGAACATGGCCAAGGGAGTCGGTCGAAAAGACATCTTCAGCGAGCCTCGCCCGCTCAAAGTGAGGAAGACGGACCATGCACGTGTGCAAAAGGTGCAACCGGCGGCTCCCAAGATGAAGGAGATCCCGGTGGATGCTGCGGTCCTTCAACGACTCAACATCAATGAGCCGATGGCGAGCGACACTGCGGTCACGCCGACGGGAAGTCCTAACTCTCTGGTGGTGTCCAGCTCTGCAGAGAGCGGCAGTGAAGACGACATTGACGAGTTCGACGGTAAGACTGTCGTGCCTGCCAACAGCGTCAAGGTCACAGTGTGACGTAGTTGCCGTCACGGCAGGCATTGCCTGTGACGACAACCAAGTCAGGTTGAACTGCAACATGTATTTGTGGCTCTCAAATTTTGAGATAAGAATCTAGGATGGTAAACTCCCATAATCATTTAGGTGATTGGTCTAAATCATCTATGATAGGAATGTATCCAGTAGAGCATCTGGAGTTCTAGATGGTAAACAAGAGAACTACAAGTACGTGGAAGAATTACACAATGTGATTGGTAGGACAGATAACAACTGAGATTAGAGAATGATACAGTTTAGGATAGGACACTAGATAGTTCAGGAAGAGCCTCTGAGCCAGTAGTTAGCCGCAGGGCGATCCGTAAAACTCTCAGCTCAATCTCAATCACTTCTCAATTTGCTTTCACACAGCAACACCTCCTCCCCGACTCCGACTTCGCCCGCAACACCGACAGCAAGGACCGCCGCCAGCCGCCAAGCCGCACTTCCGCCGACCGCTTCCTCCGCCACAGTTGTTACATGTGACCGACGCCGACCAAAAAGCCCGCGCTTCGAACTTGCAACAGCTGAGCGATTTCATGACCGAGAACTCAGCCGGCAATGCGGTGGTCGTCATGGGCGACACCAACACCCGCTACACCCGTGAATTGGACACCATCCGCGAGTTTATCGAGGGTCAGAACCTTACGGACGGCTGGGTATTGGTACGAGCCACATAGTGGGGAGTACTAGGTCACAAAGGGGTTGTCTCTACAGCACGAACTGTTACGTTCAGTGGCTAGTAGGTGTGGTTACACACGAGTGTGGTTACTCATCTGGAACTCCTTCTTTGGGTCAGCGGTTTAGTGCTTTTGCCTGTCCCGCCATTGAAAACACGGAGGTTAACGTCCATTTAATACCCTCTCAGTGCCGTTTGATCTGCATCCGTTGCTACTGATTCTGTTTCGGTCTGCAACTTTGCATGGGCAAGCGAAAGACTCGTGAACCCGAACCACCGTTTGTACAAACTACTGAGTCCTTGACCGATCGTCATACGGAACTCGACAGGCTGCGAAAGAGCTTGTGGGTTACGACGGTTAAGCAACTCAAGGTTGTCAGACTCATCCGGAACGAAATCCCGGATTGCAAGAACTCGGGTGCGAGGAACGTTGTTCACGAATTTTCGAATCTGCTGATTGCTGCTTTTGAGAAAGCGCAGGAGGTCTTGGAAGGAAGTTTTGACCACTCCATCCACATTCGCAAGAAGCGTAGACTGTAAATAGAATCTAAGAGGTTCCGTTTTCGTTTTCAAAGGCTTTAGTCTAGGGTTTCGGTTGACTTAAAGAGACAGCGCTGAGAAGTCCGGTTGGTATGGCCCAAACAAGAGGTCGTCCAACTGAGCGCCCGTCCCCGAACCCTAGACCTCGTCAACAGAGCAGAATGAGCTCTCCATCGGAAGCCGCCAACACGAGAACACGTTCTAGAACTCGCACGCCAACAAGGCAAAACGAAGAAAGTGACAATACTCAGGCTAATTCAACTCCAGCCGCCGCAGATGCGCAACAAAGTACTGGCCCCGACTCTATGTCCATGCAGCAGCTGTTAGTATACATTACCCAGCAGCAGCATCAGTACCAAGCCCAGATGCAAGCGCAAATGCAAGCTCAAATGCAGCAAGCCAATGAACGATTTGAATTCCTCGTCGCGTCGAGAGGCGAACACAAGAAGAAGGATCATCCTGTTTATGAGGGGAAGTTCGGTGAAGACATTAAACTATGGATCTTCGCGACGGAACCGTACTACGCCAACAAGCGTCACCTGATGGAAGCAGAGTCGTCAGACTTTGTGACGCTTATCTCGAGCAACTTGGACAAGTCCGTTTCTGAATTGGTACCGTGCCTTTATAGCGAACTGCGAGCGCATGAACGTGCATAAGACATGGGCACTGTTCAAGAGTCAATTGCGCACACGCTTCAGGCCCAAGGATCTCGAGTATGATCTTCGCGAACGGATGTTTCACTTAAAACAAAAAGAAACTATCCACGAGTACATCTCTAAGTTCCAAGACTTGTTGTCTCAAACTGAGTTAGAGATCAGTGAACTAGAGAAGCGTTTCTATTTCCAGAATGGTCTAAGAGAAGAAACAGCAAAGAAGATCAAAGAAGAGAGTCCAAGTACTCTCCAAGAGGCTACTGAAATCGCCTCTAACTTCGAGTTTGCACATTACTCGGGTAAACCACCTCGCGTTTCGACCAAGTCATCCCAGGCGCCGGCTGAATCCGGTAATCGTCCGAACAAACCGAGACCGCAGAAGCCAAAGCGGTTCGAGAAAAAGAAGGACAAGAACGATGACTGGGCGAAGACAGCAACGTGCAAGAACTGCGGCAAAGTTGGCCACATTTCTCCACAATGTAATGCTCCGAAACGTAAGGAGGCGAATCGTTACATTAGTGGCGCACTGTATGCTATTCTTGAAGCCGAAGCTCAAGCCTTCAAAGAAGCGGGTCAAGAGAGATCCGTCACCATCTTCATCGACAATGGATGCAGCCTAAATGGCGTGTCCGAGGACTTGGTAAAGAGGCTTGAGCTGGAAGTAACCGAAGGCGAGATGATGCAGGTCGATCTTGGCTATGACCAGATTGTTCACCGTCCGCGTCGAACCGTGGAAATGAATCTACAACTACCTGGCTTCCCATTAACATCGGGAACGTTTCAGGTCATGCCCGTACCAGAGAACAAGGATGTTATCCTAGGCATGATGTGGCTTCGTGAACAAAACCCGGATATCGACTGGAGTACAGGACGTGTTACTCCTCGCATCACCGTCGAGGATGGCCAAGATGTGCAATTAAGACTGCCGAAGCGACGTCAGGCCAGATGGGTCGCCGGACAACGCAGAGCTCATGCCGCGCAAAGCCGCGAGATCTTCAACTACTACAAGCAGCATGGCCACAAGGGCCAACATGGTACGACGCGACTAATTTCATCCCAGCAATTTCTGCGAATGTTGCGTCACGATAAGGACATTGAAGCAGTCTTTGTCATTAATCCGCATGACTCTGAAAAGGCCGAGCGCTTTAAGAGTCAAGGATGGGAAGCTCTCAAGGATAATCCGGCGTATGAAACACTACGCAAGTACGCGGATACAGTTTTCCGCACGGAACTTCCGAATGAGACACCTCCAGTACGGGAGGGAATCGAGCACGAGATTCTGCTCAAACCTGGCACGAAGCCTATTTCAGTCAAACAATGGCGCCAGAGCCCCAACCAGCTCAAAACAATTCAAGAATGGACCAAAGAGATGGTTCAAGCGAGCATTATTCGGCCCAGCACGTCTGCATTTTCCGCGCCGACGTTTTGTGTCAAGAAACCGGTTGGCTGGCGCATCGTACACGACTATCGTCAGCTAAATCTAGCGACGAAAGGACCGCACTGGCCTGATAACCGCCGTGCACAAGACCCCCGCGTCGGCCCGATAACGCCACGCAACAAGCCCCAGGAAACGCCGGCCCGATAACACCGCACGCCCGACGGGATCTCCGAGGAAACGCCGGCCCGATAACGCCGCACGCCCAAGGAACTGACGCCCTACGACAAGGAACAAGCGTCCACTCAACCCCCCAACTCTGAAGCCTGCGAAGACTTGGGTCTGTATTTCGAAGATACGCTACTCCAACAACCGGGAAAATACTCGACGCGCCCGCGAAACCGACGCGACGAGTTTGTGCGAGGACGAACTTACGGAAGACTCTAGTTTTCTGTGAGGGCGCTACTCCACATCAGCACCGGAGAATGGGCTGAACAGGAAGTGAGTCGGCTATAGACATTGGTCAGTGTCGCCCTGACGAGCTTCCCTCGCTGTGACCTCACCACCGTCGGCAGCAGGGCCTTCGTGCGTCGAACCCATACCTCGTAGTGTCGGATTACGGCCGAATTCTCGGCAGGCGGTATTCCGCGAACTCTCGGTTAGGTACAAGCAAGTCTTCAGTGGGGGCTCCCATTACGTGAGGTCTTTCTCCCCGGTCGTCTTGCATGTTCAGCGTCTTGATGAGTGGGATACCCACCTGGTTCGGCAAGCGAGCTGTCGCGTGGAACATGTCCAACCGCACTCCCGCCGGGATCATGAAGTCTGTCCCCAACACCACATCAACTCCTGCACCGTGGTCCATAATCCACACATGCTGCCACCCCAGCGTCACCTTGACTAAGGCTCGTCTCGAGGTAGCCATCGTTCCCTTGGTAAATCCTTGTATCTCCATACAGCAACCGTGACCTTGCACGTCACGCATCCGCAATTGTTTCGCAAACTTCTCCGATATCACACTGACGTTCGCACCGGTATCTAGGATGCGCGCATAATTCACCGTGCCCTTATCAGAGCTCTCATCCGAGCTCTCCGGTCAAACCTCTGCGCGGACCACCATCCGAGCCGTTCCCCAGGCTGCAGACTGGTTGCTCCCTGGGTGTCTTGGCCGGAATAAGTTCCTTGCTGCATCGCGCTCGATACTCAAGTCTCTGTGCTACTTCCATCGTCCTCTTCGTCCTTCTTTCGCTTCATCTCACGTCCACCGAGGCTCGTGCCTCTCTCGTCTCCATTGTCAGTCGTTGTCACTTCATCCTTTTCGTCATTCTTTGGCCGTTTGGTCGTTTCCACGAACGCGTAGACACAGTCTGCGTCGATCGGTGGGGCGGCTAACTGTAGCAGCCCGATTGGGACCAACCCAGTTTCAGTTGGCGGGCTGCCTAGTTTAAATGGCCACCGAAGATCCGGGTTTGGAGCTCAGGTGTAAGGTCTTTCTTCTCGACCTTCGTCCGAGCCAAGGAGGTGAGAGCTTGAAGGGCTTCGCACTTGCCAACGCAGTTTGCAGCGTCGGTAGCAGTAGTGAGCCGAATGTCCGGCTCCCCCACATGCCGCACACGGTCCGTATTGACGCGACCGGTTGTCGCGGTTGTCTCGGTTGAAGGGCCGATTACCGCGATCGAACCCTCGCCCAGGGTCACCCCCACGACGAGGTCGGTTGTCTGACCGGGCGAACGTCCCGTCAGCTGCGGCACGACGCCCCTGCTCACTTGCCGCTGCTACGTGATCTCTTTCTTCCTCGGAGTCATAGGGGTCTCCTCCCGGTCTCCGTTGCTGTGGTCGTCATCCGAGTAGCAGCGGTCACTAGGCTCCTCCTCCTCATCGCTATACGTATACCGCGTTTGAGGCGTGCGTGCGGCCTGTCATCGTGCTGGCGTACGCACTTGAAGTTCAGCCACCAGGTCGGACAACGTAACTTCGGCCAGCGAGATCCGTGGGACAATGCGTGAGTCATCACGACGGCGGTCGAATTCTCTTTCACGTCGGTCGGGTCGGTCGGACCGGTCCCGGCGGTAAGGGTCTCGAGTCACTTCGGGGCGTCTTTCGTCGCGCCGACGTGAGTTATCTCGACATCCTCGGTGGGTAACCATCGCGGTTCCTCGGCGGATAAGCGGATCCCTCGCGGGATGTCCCTCGCTCTTCCGACTTGAGGATATCGTTGATCATATCCTCGAGTTCGTGGATGTCCTTCACCCGCACGTGACAGAGACGACGTTCAAGACTGCGGTCTCCACATGTTTCGAGGAAACGTTGCACGTGATCCTTAGCATCGCGACCGCCCTTCTCAAACTGCAGGCCTGCACTACAAGCGTAGCCGCTCAGTCGGTTGAGGTAGTCACAGACGTACTCAGATCCGTCCCGCTTGGCTGAGTAGTAGCGAGCCTTCGCATACTGGCTCAACTGTGAACAATAATACTTAATAAAAGCACCGCTGAGCAGCTTCCACTGGCGCTTGGTCTTCTTTGACAGCTGGCGGTACCAGTGCAAGGCACCGTAACGAAGACTCAGTTCGAACGCCATGCACCACTCGTTCAGGGAGTGTGAGTCCCGTTCATCTCGTACATAAAATCTTGGAGCCACGGCATAGAGTTCTCGCTCTGGTTGCGGGCTCCCGTGAAGAGCTTGATCTGGGCTAGAGGCCGGTGAGTAGCGAATTCGAGTCTTGGTGTCAAGTTCAGTCGTTCCCTCTCACTCACTTCGAGCACTTGGCGGGCCAACTCATCGCTGGGACTGTCAGTTTCGTCTCCACGATCGGTGTAGTCTTTACCGCTGTCGTCGTCAGACGAATCCTCACGTGGAATGAACCGACGAGTCGTTCGCCGAGTAGAAGTACTCGGTCGAGCAAGGCGGGATCCTCGCGAGGCTTCAGACTCGCGCGACAGGCGGCCAGCTTGTCTCGTCGACCGAGAGGTCACCATGTGGGAATCTTGGAAATACAGTGAGCCCACAGTCTTCGCTGAGAATACCCCTTCCGTCGCGGCTCGATCAGTCGAGCCATCGGGCGACTTCTTAGGCGTCTGAGGAAGTGGGACTCTCGACGGGTCCTCCTCCTCCTGATTCCCAGGCGTCTTGGGGGGTCGTCCCAGACTGATGTCGGCCGCGCCGAAACTCAACCGGAGCTTCCTCTTCCACTTGTGCAGGTCGCGACCTGTGATTGCTGGTGTCCATCCTTCGAGTGCGGATTCAGACGGGTGCGTTTGGGGTTCACACCCCATCGCTCGTAGGAGTGACACCGTGTCCTCGATCACCGGAGTATTTTTTGAAATTTGAAACTGAGGTACATTAATGTCATTTAGCTCTACCTAACGCCACCTAATGCCCGTGCATGTTCTCCGCCCTTATCACAGTGAACAGCTTTGTGCGGTCTCATTGTCGCTGAGCGAAGGAAAAGACCGCGCCCCTATTGGATACACCGTGGCCGTGACCAGCTGCTGTCGGTCAGCTTCAGGCCAATCTGCTAACCATTACTTTACATCACCGCTTGCCCGTCCGCTAATTGCAGCCCAGCGATTTCCGTTGCGCTGCTGATCCTGCGAAGTCCATTCCATAGTGACCCCTGTGGTTCTGAACGACCACCGGAGTAGTGGTGATCGTGTTCACGGGCCACGCCAACTCGACACTCAGCTCAGCCCAGACGGACTGACGAACCACCTGCGGAGTGAATTGCTGGATCCACTTGCTGAATTCGATCATTTGCTCAAGCATCCGCATGAGCACCTTGTTTGCAGCTGGATTGCTGCTGTTCAGCGGGGGCCGGTACCCGTGGGATCCCTGGGGACCCTTGACTTCGGAACAGGGAGCGTGAGCCCCCACTACGTCCTGCCGACAACATCGCGCCTTCCTGGTCGTCCAACTCTTGCATCGCTGCTGGAGTCTTCTCTTCCAGGTCTTCATAATCCATCATTGTATCCTTGGCGTCGGGACCTTCGTCCGCCGAGTCGTCGAAGCTAACCGACCTTTCGGAGAACGTTGACAACCGGGACGTCAGATCGCTGGCGAGGGTTGACGGAGCTCCGGTCGGTCCACGCGTCGGCCTGAGCGGCGTGGCTGTCTTGGATCCTTTCGCCATCTTGTTCTTGTTCTTCTTGTTTTTCTTCTCCTTTCTTATACACGCTTTCCCGTTACCGTCGGCGATATATCGTCGGGATAAAATCTGAAGACCAGATCCGATCCCTGAACGCCAGGCTAGAATGTGCCTGAGTGCGCCGTTGGGTCAGGTAGGTATTCCCACAGATATAAATACACCCTTAGCCACGAGCAAAGGCTAGAGTGCGTACACAGTTTGCGCTTAGCGCTTACCCCCTGTAGTCCCTCAGAAAGGAAGGGTACCGGGCCAGTCAAGGCCTTTTACAGGGGGACCGAAGTAAAACCTCAGTCAGGGGTCAAATATACTGGGGGCTGTGCCACTCTCCCAGAAATACACAATGAGGTCTCTAATACCTCTCAACACTCGGCCACTTCTCTACTCTTGGCCTTACCAGGATGAACTCTCAGTCAATGTACCTTAAGTTCACCGGTAGACATAACCCACAACGGCCGAGTGTATCCTGAGGCTACGGTTAAGCTAGCTAGACTTACCGGAGACGGACTTGACTCTTGTAGCTTGAGGGGGGAATTCTACTCTGATTTAGTGATTAGAGGCTGTGAGGCCTCGACTATAACTAATCCCTAATGTCTATACAAAGACCAAGTCTAAAAAATAACGACGACTTAATTGCAACACTCGTTCAGTGGGTAGGAATACGTCGCGGAATTTGTTGCCTTGAAAAACTTAGACAGCAAGCAATCTTGTCAAATGTCTTGATCGGAACGAACAACAGTCTACGCACTCAAGGGCTGGTTTGGTGCAGCTTCTTCAACAGCACGAGACAGGAGTTGACGCACAGACTACCACTTTTGTCAATTTTAATAGGCAAAATATTTATTCTCGAACAGAATTTCAGTCTTGGAGAAAGAATGTTGTTGCTAGCTACCGTGCTTGACTAATCATCAAAGTAAGTATGTGTTTTGAATTTCTTCGACACGGCGGGTCTATGAGCGACTTTCTTTGTCCTCCAGAAAGGCAAGGTATTGTCTCTAACTTACACGATCTAAGGATCACTCTGGGAGATCGTGGTACAACACTAAAACAACAGTATTTTGTTGTGGATCGAGCAACGAATATATTCTTCTTTTTCTGATGCTTCTGTATACCGTTATAAACTGATCGAGAACGTCCGTATGTATCATTGAGTCCCTGATATTCACGCGTCTCGTTGTCATTGTTCGAGTCAAGCGCGTTCCTTGACTTTTTCATGCCACCCGGGTTGTGTTTCCAGGACTTTAAGCTCGCATCTGTCGTGTCGATTGCATCATGCCACACCCCAATTCGTCCCATATATATTATGCCGCTGTGTGACTACCATAAAGCGGGTCGAATATTACCTGCCCATCGGTGGAGTCGTACTTGTCCGCGCCTCCTGCGTTTTAATTGATATGCAATATGCAAAACTTGCGATGCCACGGTTGGAATTGTGGGACAAGACACAGAATTCAATATGCGGATGCCACCGTTGGAAACGGTGACAAGACGGAAACCAATACGCACAACTTACAATGCCACGTTGATGCAAATCAAAAGTGCCTTAGTGCCGCTCATTCTTCAATTTGCTACCTGCCTCCCGTTCCTCGATTTGCTTCCTGCCAGAATGAACCAACTCCAGCAAGAACTAGCCGAAGGTTATGCGAGACTTGACAAGCAAAAGGAAACGCACCAAAGCCTCAGGGAAGACGTGAAAGTCGATAACGCACTCGACATGGACCGGCTAAAACCAATCATACACCTGGTGTACGACATTAGAGACACGCACGGCCTGGAGCAGCAAGTGGCTAAACAGGAGATGATAATGCAGCGGCTTGAAATGGAGCAGAGCCAACGTGTCCATGTTGGTCGAAAACGACGTTCCGAATACTCGGCTTGCAATGCAAGGCACCATTACCAGTCTACAACCTGAATATAAAAGAGAAATAGCACAGGCGCGCGACGAGTACGACAGACTGCAATCCGTGGTTGAAGACAACAAGGCAAAGATTGCCAAGGCGCTAACCCTCGCTTCCAAGTTGAAGAAGGTCATGGATGACACTGTCAAGCGCGTGGAGGACGCGTACTGGATCAAGATTCGAGAGAAGGAAGCAGACCTTATCCAGACAATCATTGCCGAGCTTGGGGCCGGCATTATTGGTCTCTCTGATAACGAGTGAGTTGGCAAGGCGCAAGACAAGGAGCAAGAAACGGAGCAAGACGGGCGATCCAAGGATCAAGGCAAGACAAAAAGCAAGACGGGCGAACCAAGGAGCAAGGCAAGTCTAGACGCAAGATTTTGATTTAATTGAGTAAGCAACTTGTATATTATTGAGTTAGCAACATAACAGTAGGTTTGAAGTTAAGATGAATTTAGCCTTGCCCTTTCGAATTTGACTTCTTCTTTTTTTCAATTTCATGACTACACCACGCTCAATTCACGCGTCTCTATCTTACATACGAGCGGAAATCGTGAGGTGTTCTGCTGTTGCCTCTGGGATTAGTCCGACTTCGCTTTCGCTTCGCCTCGGTCTCGTTGTTGGAGGCTTGTAAACGGTGGTGGGGTGCCTACTATGGCTGCTCCTGTTGCTGGCATGTTCTCGCCTGCTGCTTCTTCTGTCTCACCCACCCTTCCTTCATACCGGTCTCGCCTGGCTATACGGTCCCGCTGGCTGGTACTGCCGCTCCGACAGCCCATACAGCCCACTGAAGCTGCAAATGCTGCTGCTGAAGATAGCGACTCTGAAATCGATGAGGCAGATGCACGGGCATGGGATGTATCTGTTAACCACCCCGCAGAAGCTCTACCGGTCAGGATTCCTCGCCTTTAGCATCCCTTCCTGCGCTGCCCGGACGTTCTCCTTCGGCGCCTGAAGTCTCTGCTACTGCTCCCAGCGATCACACCCGGCCCCGCGCACACGACTACAGGGAGTTGATTTTTTATTTTAATTTGAGCTGTCGATTGGCAATGAGAAAAGAAACGACGTGGGAATGGTTGATTCTGCTGTGGCATCAAACGGACACGGCTCAGAACAGGTTTCAGCAGAATTGGTGCGGTGACGATGAAAACAAGGATGACCGACTGAGATCTCAACACCCCTGTTTGCGGCGTGGCATTGAAGGCTCATGCTGGCATCCGAGTCCTCTTCTATCGGCTAATTGCGAAGCACCCGTTCAGCGGTCGCAAGAATCACTATACCCGAATGCACTTGAAAATACAACACGTTTTCCACCCCGGTGGAAGGCTTCGTCAGTTTGCTGTACTGTGATTTTCGCATGGAGCGACAGATGATGCAGTTGGGTCTCCACCTCTTTCCATGCATCCACGATGATCATAAAGGGCTGATTGGGCTTCACATCATCAGGCGCCGTAGGTAATGAGCATCTCGGACACTGATTACCGGATTGCTGGAGGTGCAACCTGGCAAACATTGTGCCTGCAGTCGAGGCGATCCGGGTTCTCGACAATTTTGCCACACACCGTGCAGCGCAGCTGCTCGGGGATGAGGTCGATGGTGTCGCGTCGCGAAGAGAACGCGCTTCATGGATGTTTTTTGTTCAGCACTGTACTATTCAGACTATGTTCCAATGGAAGTGTGGGATGCCGTTAACGATACGCGACGTCCCGGTGGTTGCTGTTAGGCGAACCGTTCTTAGTCCAATGCAAGCGGCATCAGCCCCGGTCTTAACCTTCAAGTGGCCAGTCCTAACTTTGGCTTCAGTTGATGTCGCCACCGAGCGCGAGGTCGCTGCTTGCTTTTTGGAGATACAGACTTGTGAGTTAGGTGAGCGCGATGTCTGCCTATGCCTCTTGCTACTACTGCGGCTTATGGTCGGATAGAGAAGAGGTGAAGTATCGAGTTGCGATCTGCGAGTGATCGAATTGCTGGTGCCTTTATACCAACTCTTGTCCTAACTTGTGTTCCATTTATAGTCGCGCGATTCGGAGCGTGTGACTGGGCATATGTATGTCCGCTCTGCCGTTACCGAATTGTAGAATTAAAGTGTGATGTAATTTGATTCTCTGCCGTTACCGAGAGCCCCACAGTTAATAGCACATATAATCTAAGTACGGATCGACCTCGTTGCTTTAAAGAGAATAAAAGAAAGGAACAGTCTACTGCTGTTGCTGCTGCTCGTGGTTTTTGGTGGCGATGGTCACATTTACAGCATAAGTTTCTGTTCCGCCTACAGTCGAGGCGCTTCCATCGCCTCCTCCTCCATCATCGTCCATGTTCCTTTACCGCCGTATAAACAGCTTGATCTTGATCCTCCGAATAATTTTGCCAAAGTGTCGTGAGCACACCAGCGACATATATAGTTCCCCCGGGGCACTAGAGACAGTTGACGGTGAGTCACGGGTAGGGGCATCATTTCCTTCCATGTGTGAACTTCTTCGTCTTTAAGACAGTGCTGACTTGGCCGGCAGTGAGGTTTACCTCGGCTATGTACGTTTTATCCTCCAAGCCAAACCCGATGCCCGCCATTGTTGCATCTGCACCGAAATCCCCGACCACTCGCAAAGAAGGGAACACTCTACATCTTCATCAACGACAAATCGAGCACTGAGAAGTCCTGGACTATCTCGCACACGATCCCGACACCACCCACAAGTGAAGCTGCACAAGCAGTGTTGGCAGGTTGTTGGTTTTTGGTTTTTGCTGGTTTTACAAAAACCATGGTTTAACCAGGTTGCACAGCCAGTAACAACCAGAAGCACCTGGTCGTGACTGGTTCTTCACCCGACCAGATTGCAGACCATGTGAGTTTTGACATAAAGCGCACCATCAACAGACAAAATGCGAACAGATCAAGTAACTTGCAATACACTGTATGTATTATACAGTATCTGGTCGATCTGGTCGGTGCATGCAGCCTGAAAGATGCAGAAGAAGGTGGTGCGACCGCCGGCTTCATACTTTCAGAGCTCGTTTTCCCCCGCTGGCAGCACCAATCTAGCTGCGGACATGGGGCACCCCGCGAGCCATGAGCGCTCGCAGTTCGTCGATCTAAAGATCGACTGCGGCAGCAGTCGGACATGGCACTTCTGCAAGCACTGTCATCGCGCCTACAATGCGTCTAAGCTCCCGAACGGGACGTACTCCCTCCCAGAGCCAAAGCGAATTAAAGGACGAATCGAGAACTTCAAGAGCCACCTTAAGAGGTGCGAGCACTTCATTGCGCACGGCAGCTCGACAGGTTCATCCGACGCAGCGACAGCAAACCCGACGGTTGGTGGATTGCTTTGTTCAGGCGATGGCGCCAGCACACTTTCGCAGCAAAACCCAAGAAAGCAGACGCGCATTGACGACTACTACGTGGGCTTTTTCGAGGAGAACGAGCGTCAGTTGTTTGAACGGGTTATCCTCGAGTTTCAGGCCGACAACAATCTGCCGGACACGTTTATTGAGCGCAAGTCTACGTATCGACTCCTGCACCTAGCACACACCATGATGATTGACGTTAGCCCTCTACCAAATCGCAAGAAGCTAGGAGGACCGGTCCTGGACCGATATGCGTTGGCGTGTGAGGACGATGAATCTACAGCTCTTTTGGAGTGTAAAAAAACTACAGAAAGACGTGTTCACTTCCTGTCTGACGTGTGGCAGAACATTGCACGAGCCCACTTGTTGGGCTGTTTGTTGTGGTTGTATGGCAAACAGCTTACCTATGGTCTCTTCCAAACTGGGTCGCGGCACGACGGTGTAGCCATCGCTGCGCAGATGGAGCGGGTGATGATTGACATGCAGCGTGAAGGTTGGAACAGAAGGCTTCGTCAGTTTGCTGTACTGTGATTTTCGCATGGAGCGACAGATGATGCAGTTGGGTCTCCACCTCTTTCCATGCATCCACGATGATCATAAAGGGCTGATTGGGCTTCACATCATCAGGCGCCGTAGGTAATGAGCATCTCGGACACTGATTACCGGATTGCTGGAGGTGCAACCTGGCAAACATTGTGCCTGCAGTCGAGGCGATCCGGGTTCTCGACAACTTTGCCACACAGCGTGCAGCGCAGCTGCTCGGGGATGAGGTCGATGGTGTCGCGTCGCGAAGAGAACGCGCTTCATGGATGTTTTTTGTTCAGCACTGTACTATTCAGACTATGTTCCAATGGAAGTGTGGGGTGCCGTTAACGATACGCGACGTCCCGGTGGTTGCTGTTAGGCGAACCGTTCTTAGTCCAATGCAAGCGGCGTCAGCCCCGGTCTTAACCTTCAAGTGGCGAGTCCTAACTTTGGCTTCAGTTGATGTCGCCACCGAGCGCGAGGTCGCTGCTTGCTTTTTGGAGATACAGACTTGTGAGTT
>KZ985342.1:0-11114 GCA_000687305.2 Phytophthora rubi
CCAGGCGTCTGTTGTGGTTAGCGTGTTACGCTTCCTCTAAGCTACGGTGCGTGTGACCCCCATCACACTACCGGTTGATCCGTGTAGCAGTGCGGAATTGTCTGTTACAATATGAAGTTTGTTATTTATGCATTTTCAGGTATATTTTTGTATTTACGGTTGTAAGTCGGCTTTCACTAGTACTCCGGGGAGACGGATGCTATCGATGAGATGCATAAGCTGTCTTCGACTTCTGAATCTCAAAACCCTCAGTATCCGAGTCCGAGTCGGGTTCGAGGTTCGAGGGTGTGCGAGCAGGGGCGTGATTCGGAGCGCGAGCACGGCGGTTTGAAATATCCGCTAAAAGTCGAACATTCTCGCGACTTTGCTCTTCAATGACGCCAATAAACTCCGTGAGATCTGGGTGTGCGACGGAAAATGCCTCAATAAGCGATCTATTGTAGCGCTCGAGTGGGTTATTTGTCCGGTTCACCAAATCTTGACGCAGACCCGACACATTCCACCATTCCGGCTTGAACTTTTTGATCCATGTGTTTTCAAAATATTTCCAAAATCGCTTCCAGTTCTCCTTTAAATAGGAAATCCCAGCTGCCAGGCAGTCTCTCTTCAACCGAGCTCGAACGTCACGTTTCCCTTGACCAGTGATATCGGAGCGCGGGATCACTGTCAGTCTGTCGAAAGATCCCTCCCGCATTGCCAGATATACTTCTTCTTCGGAAATACGAAGTTTCAGCATTTTTCGTCGGATTGCTTGTTTGAAGTGAAAAAGACAGCCAATGATGCGGGTTTCCGGAAACTGGTTCTTGGCAGCCTTGATCATTGCATACTCGAAATCACAGCGACGTGGGCTGGCTTGATTTTTCTCTTGGTCGCAATGAACACGAAGTGCAGCAAATGTTCGTAGACGTCGGTAGTCTTGCCCGTCGTCAGCACATAAAACACGGGCAAATACGTCTGAAATGTTGTCGTACATCATGATGATCACAAGCTGGTAGAACTGCACCGGCACGCATCTGTACGTGGCATCGAAGAAAATCGAGGTTTGTTGTTGCCGCATACGGTCAACAAGTTGAGGATGCGCCCATCCGATAACTCGATGCAAAACCTCCTCTTCGTAGTAAGTGAAGTGGAACTGAAAGCATTTTTTTGAATTTAATTGATAATTTAGACCAGGGCTGTTTCGAACGTTGCATAGTGGCTCACTCTCGATACGGACGTAGATTTCACGCCCAAAATGGGCTGTTTCAGACCAGGGCTGTTTCGAACGTCGCAAAGTGGTTCACTCTCGATACGGCCGTAGATTTCACGTCCAAAATGGGCTGTTCTTGTGCGATATAGCCGACCCAAAACCTGCTTTTTGGAAGCACCCTGAACGATCAAATCATCGTCGTTGTAGAACTTGTCGCGAATTATGCGCCAAACTTCCTGAGGCGTGAGCGTCACGTCGGCCAATCCAATCTCATCAGTCGCCAGCATCATCTGTTCCTTCTGGTTGACGACGGCCAGCGTTGATCTGATCGGGCGGCGGACATCAACTGCACAATCTGGTTCATGCCCGCCAGACACTTCGGTTCCAGCATCTTTCACAAAAAGCTTGGCCTTGCAACCCGTCCGTCGGTAGACACTGCACCGATAATTCGTGGAAGCCGACCCGGTGTAGTACCAGGCATAGGAATACCCTTGAAACGTGATGGACTTGTTCCCCAGGGACGTGTCGCGTGGCTCTTCAACTTGAACATCTGGATCTTGAAGCTCTCCTCCGATCAGATGACGACGCGTTCTATTTTCTTCTCCATCCAACGAGCCCAACGTCTCGACTGGCGCTTCCTCAAGGATGATCGTCTCGTCGGAGGCATCACTGTAGTCAGATCCGTCGTAGCTAAAATGGTCGGAGTGCAGAGGCAGTTCGGTAGCCATTGTAGTCGAAGGGAGTTGAGGAGGGGGAGGGGTGAACTTGAGGATTGTGTAGTACGAAAGCGTTTGAAAAGTGAACCTATTCGTGCTCTAGTTTGGTCTGATCTAGTAGCCCCTCGTTGGAGCTAGATACAAGACGTCGTTACCGTTACTTCGCTCGTCCTACGGTCGCTAGTACGCTGATCGTGGCATTGCGCGTGATGTCGTGGTCGTTCCTCCGCAACCGTTGTATTGCTCGTATATTTGTATGATCTACCTCAATAGAGGTGTTAGCAATTTGCCGCAACCCCAAATCCCTGCTAATATACGGCAACGGAAAGTCATGGCTTTGCCCGCATTCCAAAACAGAGTTTTTATATAATAGTATAGATTGCACCCTTGTTATCATGATACGTTTTGATCCAATTTGACACATCTCAAATTTGACCCACCATTTGACCCCAAAAAAGTGTTGACCCAATTTGACCTTGACCGAATTTGACCCCAAAACATGGATATCAACCCAAGGTGCTCGATTCCTCCCGCACCAGGGCGCTGCCTTAGACTACATGCGTTTTTTTTACATCATTTTGGATTGCTACTTCAGTGCATCGCTGTTTCGCTAGGAGTCGGTCACACTCCTCCCACCACCGGCTAGTCTTCTGAAGATTCGCCTTTTGATTTCCAGCGAAAAGCCCAGGAAAAGTGGCAACAGATTTTTGAAGGCAATCGTGTCTTGCATGTAGGCTACCACTTTTGTTCGGTCGGTGAGATAAGCCACCACTTGGGGTGCTCGACGAAATGCCCTGGAAAGGTTTTCGTCTTGGACGACAACACTGATCACCAAGGTCGGCATTAGCTCCGTGATCTTCGTCGCACGTTCTTTCAACACCTACATATGTTTCATCCTCCTCATTATTTTGACATGCTTTGGGCTCCATTGGGCGGAAATCGTTGATAACGTATTTTGCCTAAGGGGCTTTGATATTGACTTGAGCCGAGTTTGTTCTGAAATTGACTTCGGCTGAGTTTGTTCCTTGAGCTTGGTCGGACTTTGTGCAATCGCTACATCGAACGTGCCCGCCTTGTTTATCTTCAACTGGCGTACCACAAACGTGTTGATTTCGGTTGCCGCATACGTCACAGGTGTGCGAGATGCTTGACGTCTTGAGACCGCAGCCACTACAGAAGAACCCCATGCAAGTTTCGAGCTCAAAAGCAGACTGAACTCACAGCCGCCTCTGACATACGGGTTGTAACCATTCAGCAATTTATGAGCAAATAATGTGGCTTAAAGGGCCGGCGTCTATAGTGTGGGTTGAGCTCTCCTCGGTCCTAGCGTCATAAATAGTGTGGCCTATGTTATTTGCGTGGCTACACCAAAGAGAAGCCCAAACTATTGACACTTTTATGGTACTTGATTAACGTAGTGGGTCTAGTTTATTCACCATCCGTCTTTGATGTTTCTCCTTCACGTAGGAGTGCATGTTATTGCTTTGAAGTACACCTGTGTTCCCACAAATCATCCCGATACATATAGTAAGGATCCACAGATGATATACTATATGCGGTAGATGCAAAGAAACTTGAATGAGCGGCTTGAAAGTCTAGTATATCACGCCTCAATCTGTCAATTTCGATATGTCGTTCCATGAACGATATAAAAATATGGCGGTAGTGGTGGGCAGAAAAGTTCATCTTGAGTCTTAAGAACAATTTATTGATGATGGGACGGCATGCTTTCCCGTTCAAATGACCTTGTAAGTGACTATAAATAAGTCTTAATTAGTCTCGGTGGCATTGTTTTTCAGGTCGCTACTTTGACACCCACTAAGATACACCAAGAAAAAAATTGGTGCGATCAAGGGCTAAATAGATCACAAAGTCAAAAGTGACCTCTCTGGACAAGAATCTGGCGAAAAGACGGTCATGATTTCGACTGCTACTTATGATATCGCCGGATTAGCATAACTTGATCAAGCGTCATGTAGACTGGACGTTCACCCGAAACTGGGGTTTGAATTGTATTTGCACTCACTTCCGTTTCTCTAGACGGCTGTCGCGAAATAAGGTAAACAAGAGCGATATGAAGCTTTATTAAATTAACAACTTGGCTACCCCACATCGAAATAGTTTCGCGCTTCAAGTCCACAGCGTTCGATTTCTACAAATCGAGTGTGCGTTTCCTCGCACCAAACCGCTACGAATTTTTGCTAACCTGCCAACTCATCATAATCAAGGCAATAAAAGAAATGTGGACCATTGCATGATATAAAGAAAAATACCGGCTAGCAGACGAGACACAGTTTTCTACGGCGACAACAAATGGAAAGTGGTCAGGCAAATAGAAGAATCTTGGAAAACCGTTCTTCTTGAAGCTGGCAGCTCTTTGCGCTTGTGGTGTCGGCCAGAAGAAGGACAAGAATGGTGTGGCGTATCCACGACATGCTACGATGTTTTGCAGTCTCTCGAAGGACATCAACGGTGTTTTGCAAGAGACACAGCTTTCAAAACGCCTGCAAGATATCGTTGAAAAGTACCAAAAAGACTTGCACAGCAAAAGAACGGATCAACGACTCCATAATGTAGGTGATCACGCCCCATATTTTCCGTCTTGTCTCATATTGTCGACATTTGTCCACCGACGCGTCCCACGTGTCCACACTTGCCCACAGCCGCCTCTCAGATATCCACCGGTACTTCCTGTAGACCCACCTCAGCGTCCCACAGGTTCACACTTGTCCAACGTCGTGTCGCATATGCTGACGATGAGACGTGGTCACAGATTATGGGGCCGTTTGCCTACCTTTAAAAGTTGGGACGCGGCGCTAACGCAAAATCATGTTTGTCTTCGTCAGGACTAGTGTGGGTTTAATTTTGGTGTGGCTGCATATTACCATATCCCACACTAGTAATGAACGCTAATCGAGAATTCAAGCTGCGCAAATACTGTGGCCCCCACTATGGATACTTATTACTGTAGGGGCCCGACACACACCAAAAACACCAACTCGGTCGTACCAGCTCCGTGTATGCGGCTCACATCGGCACACGTTGAATCTACAGGAGATGTCACGGATGCTATACCACCTTTCTTACGCCCTGCAATTGAAGACGTGATGAGCACTTTGTTACCCGTCCATTTTGCGTGCGCTCAGAGCCACCTACGTAGATTTTTGAAAAATCCTACAAGTTTCGGTCAATGGAACAATGTAGTACAATGACTATCATTCTTCAAAGTGTAAGCCACTTGCTCGCTGTCCAGGTTAATGGAGGAACATCATTTCTTTAGCCGTTAGCTAGCCTTCTCGAGTGTAGACCCCTTAGTACGCTGCCCATGAAAACTGTGGTGAAAACATGCGCGTTGGGAATAAATTGTTGTGCCTACCACCGTGATATAAACCCGTACGCATCCCCCATCTGTTTTGATTTTGGATGCTGAGGTTTTGAAGATGCATTGCTTTAAGAGCTATATTTTTACAGTTCAAGAGCAGCACATATTCAGCAGAATATTTTTTGACGAAGTTCACCTAGCTTATACAGCTTGTGAATATCGGAGGTGCATGGCCCACGTGCATTTCCTATCGTAAATCGCTGTTCAAAAGACTTTACTGTCAGTAACCCTTCCATTTAGTGGGTGAATACGCTCGCTTCAGTTTTTGCTTTTCAATTTGCAACAATTCGAACATCTGCTGTACGACCTTCTTTACGGTATGGCGTTATTGAAACCCAAACGATAAGAGGAATGCAGCAGACTCCCCTTTCAATCGTACAAATGTCATTAGTGCATCCTGATACGGGTATATATTTGGGTTTACCAACGATGCATCGCTAAGCTCTTAACTTATCACATAGAGCAATAACTTGCTCGCTTTCATAATGAAATGAGTCGTCACGACCGTGTGGAAAATTTAAAAAGAAGTGGGAACAAGTGCGTACTCTTACTTTGTAGTAACGTGAGGATTAGGGTAAGGCGTATACTACCCGTGTGTCCGAACCGTGGCTCACTATGGTTTAACCCTTTTGTTGTCAAAGGCCCCCTTTGGTGGGTCTTTTCCTGGAGTACTACTGTTTCATCTACAAAAGGGCGAAAAACGCGCCCTTTCGTGGTTTCCCGCACAAACGGGCAGTTCTGATTGGCTCGCAAATATTGTTCGATGATTTGCGGGGGATTTGTAGTAGCACCGTGGCCCAATGAAAGGTGCAAAATACCACCTTTCATAGGAAAACATCTTGAAATTGTATGGTATTGTATAAGTAAGACAAATTATCGCATTCGGGAAAGATTTAATACAAAGTATAATCGATTTTGCTCAAGAATCTGGACGTGCACGGCGTGATAACAAACGTTCTGACTGTATTACAATTTTTCAAACGCGTACAGTATTCGGTTTCAAAGACTTTGCGAAAACGCATCAGAAAGGAGTTTACGCTCTCTAGAACAAGTAAATACATTTTTCTGGGCGAATATCACTGTAGAAGACAGCGGGTACAGGAGGTAATGGATCGATCAAGTCCTCCTTGTACTGTTAACAATACCTTCCGATTGTATGATGCATGCAGCGGTGTCCAGCTTCTCGTGCAGAAAGAAACTGTTGTTTCTGCTCCGACTCCCCGTTTTCTAGCAGAAATATGGCAAATTCTAACCACCAGGCTGACGAGACGGTATACTTGGCGTTTCAACAATATATATTCAACAACAATTCGGTGTACTCCATGGTGTGCTGGACACCAAAACCATTAGATCAGATGTATCCCAATCTCTATCAGAGCCCCCTTGTAATGGGCTTACTTAGCCCAATACTTTAGCTTACACGTGTGCGCACGTGTGTATGGATGAATATAGTCAAATCTCCGACCGTACTTAAGATTAACACATACAAAAGATTAGTCAAGCCCGGTCGGAGCATATCACAATTACCCTAACCCTTCCCAAAGTGTTATTCACACAGTTTCGTAGTCATATTAGTCGCCCGTTTGATGATTGGTCGGAACTTTGAGGACGGGTGTCATGAGCGAGCGCAGCTAGACCCCGCCTGTGGTTTGACAGCCCGTGTGCGTAGCACGCGGCTGCAAACCCAGGACCTAGCAATGGTCCACCTACCAAGCGGAGGCGACGCGTGCGAGCCGCAGCGGGCTTAGGGTTCTGTCGCCAGCGAGCGCAGCGAGCCGTTACTTTTGGGTTCGCGCGGAGCGCGTAGCAGGGTGATAGGTTTAGAGGCGACCCCCCTCCGATCCGCACGTTCTGTGTGCAGGTCGGAGCGAGGTCGGAGGTTTTGGGGTATAAATATCCAAAAATAACCCCTTTATTACTTTTGTAGATACACAAACTTGTCCGAAATCGGCTCGGAAACTTTAACTTCTGACAGGCACAAAGTTACAAAAGCGGTTGAGGTCAAATTAGCTGCCGAAATGCCAGAAGTCTTTGGACTATTTGTTGACGGCTGGACACACGACTCAGAACATTTTATAGCTGTGTTTGCGTGCTACGAGATCGACGGAGTTGCCTGCCGGCCGCTACTAGCTATGGCGCCGGTGCTGGGGCCACCGGATGAAGATGCTGATGAGGCAGTTATTGCCCACAATGCTGAGGCGCACCGCGACGCATTTGTCCTAACGGGGTCTACCAAATAGTATACGGTATAGCACTGTATATGAAATTGATTTCACTGTATTATATTAGACTAAAGGGCTGTGCGAGCACCGAGCTGTCTAAGCCGCCCGTGTAACCGCAGCGCATGGCCGCTCTCAAGCGTGAGTGGCGTGAGCACGCCATGCCTAAACTCGAGGTCCTGAGGGGTCCTGGAGATCGTCGTTGGGCTTGAGTGACTCGTAAAAACCCACGCGAAGGTGTCGAGTATACCCGAAAAACCCACGCGAAGGTGTCGAGTTTACCCAAAAAAACAAGCGAAGGTGTCGAGTTTACCCGAAACGACCCACGCGAAGGTGACGAGTTTACGCAGAAAAAAAAGAAGCGAAGGTGTCGAGTATACCCTAAAAGACTCAAGTGAAGGTGTCGAAAACGTGTTGGATAGCACTCTGGTATTCAAGGGGAAAACATTATTAAGCCATAGTCATACACGTACACATGCGTACTCTTCCGCGGCCACCACGTCCTACCAGTCCTACCACCGCTGGCATCCTCCACGCCGCCACGCCGCTGTCATCTTCCGCCGCCACTGCGCTGCTCTCGTCCTACGACGCCATCGCGCTGCAGTAGTCCTACGCCGCCACCCCGACGCTGTAGTCCTCCGCCGCCACTGCGCCGCTATAGTCCTCTGCCGCCACTGCAGTCCTCCGCCGCCACTGCGCCCCTATAGTCCACCGCCGTCACTGCGCCATTCTCGTCCTCCGCCGCTGCTGCCGTCACACAACACAATCAGCGTGGCGCCGCGGAGGCCGACAGCGGCGTCCGCGGCGCCACGCTGATTGTGTTGTGTGACGGCTCACAGCCAGTGGGTGATCTTTTTTATTTCAACCAATCAGGGCGATGTGTACCATATTTTGGGTACAGGTCCGATAGGTCCTTTGGTCGGATATTTTATGGTATGGAAGCGTAGGTGTATTTAACTCAGATTAAGTATACTTGTATCCACAAGTATAATTAGATCTAAATAAAGGTACAAATAGTAGCATTTGCAGTAAAATGAGAACTGAATTGAATGTTAACTGTGGCTTTCCTCCTAAAACTGATATCTATAAAGAGAGGTTCTGCCAACGAGTGATTGGAAGAAACACTGACCTAATGCATGAATATTAATGGAAGAAAGACCCTGCTTTCTGACCAATAGGACTGCTTCCTAATATGAATGGTGACCACACTGCGATGTGGCCCACCTGAATGTATCAACTTAGTGCGTGTTGCACTAACGTGAGGTTAGCCGAATGTGTAGCCCCACTACATTTATTGTCTTTATACGTTACGTGACAGTAAAAATTATGTCAACTCACGCACTACTTGCAACAGGCTTAGTAGCATGGCAACTTACCCACCACTACCATGACATCGCCATAATCTTGCAGGATTGATCAGCTTAGCCCTCATTATGAGCGTGGCGGTACCATCTACCAATGAAATCAGCTAGCTCCAAACATACACACCCAGCAGTAACTCGCTTCATAATTCTCTTGACGTGACCGACGCCGAGGATTTACTCGGCTACACTACCACGCTGTGCACCCCACGTCCAGCAGCAACTCGCCTTAGCGGTATTAGACCCACCAAGTGCTCGACAGCCATCTCCGGCGGCATCATATTCATCAACAACTCGCTCTTACCACTATTGACACCCACCAGCAAAATCATATACCACCCACACGTCCGGCGGCAACGTCCCGACAGCAGCTGGGGTAACCCAAGAGCCGCATCTGCTCGGCGTGCGATCACAACTCCCACGACCACTCACAGGATTATTTGACGCACAACATCAGGAGTTTTGGTGGGCTCCCTTGATTCGAGTCGATCACTGTCTAAGGTCTATGCCCGTACCACCAGATTTCTTCAACTGCGCAAGATCTGAGCCCCGACGAATATTTTCTTTCCTTGTAAATGGTTTCTGAGACAAATGGAATTTATCGCCACAAGTTCATAATTGCCGTGGGCACATCCACGGTGTTGGCGGGTGCTCGTTTAGTTCTCGGCATAAGCAAACACCGTGTGTGTGGCAGTATGTAGCCATCTCGGTCGAGTATCGATCTTCCCAGCGACAAACAATACACTGCCGCTTTTTTCCTGCTCATTTGACATGAATAAGGTATGATGCGACAGCGGTCCACAGTCGAACAGGACTTTCAACGTTGGGGGTAATCGACGAGGCGAAGACACATCAACTCCATCACCTCCCACCATGTTCCCGGCGGCCACTCCATCAACAAATCTTGCTCCGTATAGCACACGGGATCTTCAGCCCATCTCCCGTTCATAAGCTCACTTGCCAATGACATGATCAACTGCCGATGTGGGTCCCGCACGGCGGCATCTGGTTCCCCAATCGTCTCGTCCAGCATGCGCTCGACCGTGCGGCGTCGATTATAGTTAGAGCTAGTTTCTTGTGCTATGTTTTATATGAGTGGCCGTCGGCACTAGAAAATCTGCCGCGGATCGGATCTAACCTGGCGACACGATGCATGTTCTTATTGTTCGCTCCGACGCATGTTGGATTAGGGTATTCACTCAGCACGTGTCCAACCGTTCTGAAGACCGGAGTACTAGTATATGCACCTGCATTTGAAACCATATTGACCACAGCTTCGTCACACCATGAAGCAGCGATCATACTGTAGTCAATAAAAAAACCTGACGATGATCACCGCGAGAGCACTTGGTTTCATCGAGAATCGTGTGACGCGGGAAGTGCTTGCTGTTCGACTTGATGGTTCCCCGACCATTTAGCCCTTTAAGCTAAAGCTCTTGTAGTAGTTGAATCAAAGTATAATAATTGTCCATATTGACAATACGTCTCGTGCCGATCAACGGTCGCACAACTTCCAACACATGCTGGCAGATCTTTGCCACTTTATCAAATTCTTCTCGCAGAGATTGTGCCTCCTCATGCTCAACGTCTCCATTCAGCCGACCTCGTCATTTCAGTGTAACTTGGAGTTTCGTTCGACCCAAGTAGATGCGCAACCGATAACGTAGAGGCGGAAGTGATACTTCCCTGTGGGTTTCATAGGATTGACGAGGTCCCCCACCCGAACTATCAAGGTCTTCATTAGGCCATAGTGTAAACAAGTGGGGTATTCGTAAATTATGAGAGTGTACCGTGGATGCCGATGTTATCCACGAGCCAATGCTGCAGTGTGCAAACAGCTTCTGTACATAGATATAGCTTTTTAATTATTATAAGATGCGGGAATAACGTATCTAACTCAGGCATTTTGTATGCAGCGGACTTGCATCAGCAAATCTTGGAAACATATACTAGAGATCCACCAAAAGTTTGTTGGAGAGGGGCTGTCCGAACTGTACTCCATAAAGTTAGGACTCGCCCCCTGCTACTGTAGAACTTCTAGCCTAGAAGTTGCCATGCAATATATTTTGATAGTATGCTGGTCTGGCAGCCCGCGGATCAGCAAAGGAGATGATAGTAATATCTGATTCACGAATTCTGTCCGAATGCTTTTGCCGCGTGACGTGCGCCTGTAGAAGACTCTAATGTTAATTTTTCCCGCGTCGGCGGAAAGTGGCACAAGCCGTTTGGACGATCAAGGAAGCTAGC
>KZ985342.1:11658-161241 GCA_000687305.2 Phytophthora rubi
CAAATGCATGTCTATGGTACTGTATTATAGTAGTATTTTGTTGTGGGTCGAGCATGCGATGTACTGTATTACTATGTAGCTGATAGAGAGACCCCCACCCGATTTTGGTACTTAAAAGTAATGATTATTATATTGCAGGACTCCTGCTGCAGCAGGAGTATCAGTCAGTACCCGATTTTGATAAGTACATTTTTTCTGCCGCGGCCAAGCACAGGTATTTCGACCTGTAAACTTGTCTCCGCGGAAGAACGAGGTTCCACTAAAAGCAGTGCGACACTGTTCCCTTGGCCGCACGTCTACATAAGCCATGAAGCTTTTGCGTCACCGGTGACCTTGCCCCAGCCTAGCCCCGTCAGCGCCAGCGAATCCAGCCGCGCATATCCCGGCTTAGCCCTATATATACTTCCTATCCCAGATGGGGGGGGGGGTGTTTAAGGATTTCGTCAGATAAGAACACTAGTAGTAAACGCTTACAACTCAGTTAAGCTCATACTCCAAAATGTCCTTAAAGCCATACCCACGAGGGACCCCACGGCCGATCGCAGGTCCCAGGACCTCGGTTTAGTGATGCCTCCTAACCCGCGTCATTTTTGCAAAGCGAAAACAGTGCAAGGTCTGCGAGTTGTAAAAAGTAAAGTAACTAAAGCAAGGGTAGCCGAAAACGTTGAAAAGCAAGCTCGCAGTAATGGGGCTACGCCCAAAGATAGTGATATATTCGTATTTTTTCTGCAGTTACCTGAACTATGTTGTGTGTGTGGTGCTGGCGGCATGGAGCTGCAATGAGCCGGTGCTTTGGCAGGTGGTTACCTGCGCAGCTCCAACCACTCAAGGTCCCAGGTTTAGCTCAGCAACCATTGTCATTCTTTTTTTTGCCCAACCGGCAGCACTACGGGTACTACCCAGACGAAGACAAACTTAGCCGCCTCGATGGCGGATCAAGCTGGGTCTCACCGTCGACACCTCCATTAACACAACTAAGTCACCGACGGTCGCCTCAAATGTCACCCCTCGGCTCAAAGTTTTGCAACAATCAGTGTCAGCCACCATGGAAGCGACGTCGGCGGCTAGTGATTGAATCGATGCAACGACGGCCACTTCGACGAGCATCCAGCACTCGCATCCAGCACTCGATTTGCTGGGTTGGCTGAAAGTCAATATCTCTTGCTCTGTGTTCTGAAATCCACGTGCGTATCGCTGAAATGGACGGCGGTAACTCCGCCAAGAGCAATAACGACAAAGCTGTGCTCATTGCATCGCTGCTCTATGGGCTGCATCACCGAAGACTCCCACTTCAAGGACTCATTGTCGAGAGCTTATGAGTCACGGATTCTGCATGGCTGACGGCTGCATCGTACTTCCAGCACCACATCGACGGTATCTGTAACGGCGGATTCTGCAGCCCATATGCGTAATACGCATTGCGTACCACGAAGGTGGATGTCGGTGAGACTGTCAACAACTACAAGGGCGAAGCTGGTGCCGTCACCAACACCAACTTGCACTGCTCGGGTGACACGAAGTCTTCAAGTCGAGCCTGCCGGTATGACGACGGATCCATCTTGCTTGACTGAATGTTTTGAAGGGTGAGGCACCTACGACGACTTTTAAAGCATCATGAACATGTGGATGCTCTTTGGGCTCTAGTCGAGCCTACTGTTACGATCGCGTGGACGCAAGGCCGCGGACGTAAACCGTCAATCTCAGGAAAGGACGCGCTTTTCGTCACGCTGACCGTGTTGAAACACTTCGACACATGACAGAAGCATGTTATTGACTTCAACGTCGGGATGTCGACGCTAGAAAAGATGGTTCACCGCGTCATCCGGACAATTGAGCCCGTGCTGTATCCCCAGCTGGTCAAGCGTGTCACAATGGCGAAGCAGGTGGAGTCCGGCAATGCCTTCAAAAACTACCCCCACGTTTTTTTAAGTCTCAGCAGCTTACCGTCCCAGTGGTCGTTTCACGGAGCAGAAAGTTTATTTTTCGGCGAAGCACAAGCTCTACGGCTTCAGGATTGAGTGCTGGGTCGCGCCCCTTGGACTTGCGATGGACGTTTCGGACCTCTCGCCTGGATCATGCTCGGATGTGACGATGGTGCTCGACCAGTTGACCATCCATCGACAGATGCTACGCAAGGAAGACACGTCGGGCCCTGAAATGGGAGGGGACCGACGCAGTTCCCAGGCATGTGGGCTGTCCTTGTTGACAAGCGATACCAAGGGACAGGCCGAGTGCTCCGTACTATCCAGCCGAAATAAAAGCCGCGGGGAGGAACGCTGGACAGGGACGATCTCGCGCGGAAGAGAGCCGTTTCTTTTGACCGAGTGCTCGTTGAGAACTTCTTCGGTCGAATGTGCATGCTTTGGAAGGCTACCTACGCGACGTTCAAACGAGAACTGATTTGATAGCGTCGCTAGACTGTGTACGGCCCTAACCAACTTTCACGTTGGTATCATGCCGCTTCGTGCCCGGGACAGCGATCATTACGACATGGTGCTGTCTAAGTACCAGTCTATGGGAGACTGCGTTTGGACGCAACGGGCTAGGGCCCAGCGCCATTACAGCATGCACCAACAGCTTCGTTCACGCCCAGCGCCGTACGCCACTCGGCCTTCTGCTCCTCAGCGTGAAACGCAGTGTGATTCGATAAAGTCATTCTCTTTTTCTTTGTAAGGCCTGTTGCTTTGAGCTTTCCTTCGTATGCTTTAAGTTGCTAAGCGATTATAAACAGAGAACAATTTAAACTTGAAGTGTGGTTTACTTTAATTTCTACATTCTAATATGCGGACTAACCAACTTGCCATCGACATGGATGTAATCAGACTCCGTGCAGCTAGAAATGATTAGGCTGCAACTTCAGAGCGGCAAAAAAACACGGGAGTCACATAAACTAAAACCACACCACGCGCCCTCTTAAACTCTACAATGCACTACAGGGGTTTGAATGTGACGATCACAGTACTTCGGCCCGTCACCCCCTTGGTCAAATCGGAAAGTGAGAAGGAGAACGCTCGCGTCGGGAGCAATTATACTACCTGCAACTGTATTTATAGTATCAGAGCCATTTGTTATTAACAGTTGGTATCGAAGCACACCCGATGTAGCGGGGCTACACATTCGGCTAACCTCACCTTAGTGCAACACGCACTAAGTGGATACATTCAGGTGGACCAAATAGCAGTGTGGTCACCATTCATATTAAAAAGCAGTCCTATTGGTCAGAAAGCAGGGTCTTTCTGCCAGTAATACACAAGCATTAGGTCGGAGTTTCTGCCAACCACTCGTTGGCAGAACCTCTCTTTATAGATATCAGTTTTAGGAGGAAAGCCACAGTTAACATTCAATTCAGTTCTCATTTTACCGCAAAAGCTACTATTTGTACCTTTATTTAGATCTAATTATACTTGTGGATACAAGTATACTTAATCTAAGTTAAATACACCTTACGCTTCCTCATACACGTGCGCTCACGTGTAAGCTAAAGTATTGGGCTAAGTAAGCCCATTACACCTGGTAGCACTTTGTAGTCCGTCCAACGACCGACTAGTTACGTATCGTATGAAATTCGATACGGGGGCCGAGGACCTGCCTGTGGACGCGAGTATGTCCACTGGTAACCCAAACACGAGTGCAACGCATGTTGCACGCGAAGACTGTCTCCACCTGGCGGATCCAGAGTGGGAGGCGCTCCAACGACTGTCGACGGTCATTGGAGAAGCGGCCGTAGCGACGATGCTACGCACGCTATCGCCGACAGAGCAACACGGTGTTGCTCTAGGCTTCATCATGAAGGAACAGCGCGAGACCGCTGCTCGCGCTACGGTGTCGACTCCGTCCACACCGCGCGTGGAGTCGTTGAAACTCCACGTGAACAGCTACGTAGGAAGAGAGGGCGAGCCTCTCCTCCGATGGCTTGTCGAAGTTGACACTGCCATTACGGCTCGACGGAGGACCTGCCTGTGGACACGAGTATGTCCACTGGTAGACCAAACACGGGTGCAACGCACGTTGCACGCGAAAACTGTCTCCACCTGGCGGATACAGAGTGGGGAGGCGCTCCAGCGACTGTCGGCGGTCATTGGAGAAGCGGCCGTAGCGACAATGCTACGCGCGCTATCACCGACAGAGCAACGCGGTGTTGCTCTAGGTTTCATCATGAAGGAACAGCGCGAGACCGCTGCTCGCGCTACGGTGTCGACCCCGTCCACACCGCGCGTGGAGTCATTGAAACTCCACGTGAACAGCTACGTTGGAAGAGAGGGCGAGCCTCTCCTCCGTTGGCTTGTCGAAGTTGACACTGCCATTACGGCTCGACGCATCGTCGACCCGTTGTCGAAGGTTGCGTTCGCCATGTCATGCCTTGGCGGGCGAGCAAGGAGTTGGGCGTACGGACGCCGACTCACTGACCCTACGTGCTTTAGCACGTACGAGGAGCTCAGACAAGCGTTTGAGCCCCCGCAGAATGAGTTCAGATCGAGGGCTGAGTTCCTCGACCTGCAACAGGGCAAGCATGACGTGCATGCTTACGCTCAAAGGGCGCGGTACTTGGTCTCGAACATCGTGACCAATCCGATAGACGAGGCAACTAAGGTCGTCACGTTCATGAAGGGCCTTAAAGATGGGCCTGTGAAGACCTTTCTCTTCCGAGAGTACCCAAGTACTCTCGAGTCTGCGATTACACTTGCAATGCAAGAAGAGTTTAGCCTGCGACAGGCTAAGCTCCATGAGAACGTCCCGCGGCCGATGCCGCGACCGATGGTAAAGCCGTCAGGAGGTCCCGAACCAATGGACCTCTCGAGTGCGACAGATACTGGATCTAAGCAGCGTCGAGGACCAACGAATGTCCGCTGTTTCCGGTGTGGAAACAACGGTCACTACGCCCGTGAATGCACAACACCTGTGCAGGCGGCCAAGGGCCGGCGTGACGATACCGGGTATCGCCACGGGCAATCAAAAAAAATAGAACAACCAGCAGGCGCGGGGCGCCCTGCTAGTGATGCAGTCGAGCGTGTCGATATCGGACACGCCGTATTGAAGACTGCTGCCCCCAGTGAGAGTCACTGCGGACGGTGCCGCTCGCAAAATGTCCTTTAATCTCGGTATACTATAAAGAAGTGACCCCGGTTGCCTTGAGGGCCACCTGAATACTTTCTGAGAGCATCGTTTGGATACTTTTCCAATTGAACATTGCCATTGCGTAGGCGCTTAAGTAAATTTCTTAAAGTGGCGCCATACACTTTCCGTTACACTTTAAACCAAATCCAGGAAAGTACCGTGACTGGCTACGCAAGTACATGAGTACAATTGATTACTCACCTGGGTAACCGGGAGATAAATATGGCCACTTTCACAAATTTGAAGGGGCGTCCCGTGCGGCTTTACGCTACGGGGTTATCATTCAAAGTCCAAGTGCCGAGTGTGTAGCCACACGTAAATTGCCAAGCGTAGCCACTTCCGGAATTCGCAAAACCTCGAAAAACTGCTAGAAATGTCTACGACTTGAACTTCAACGCCCGACTGGGCCCTTAGATCATCTCCATCGGCAAGCCCTAACGGCGGTATAATGTAAAAGTAGCACATTAGGACTTTGGTCCAAGTCTCCAGTCGAGCGGAAGAGAAGAAACATGATCCGGGTGCGGATTTTTACCACGCAATTCTTGGATGGAAATCACGCAGTTAGCTAAACAAGACGGATTCCACGCAATTGCGGTGCAGCGGTCGCCCAGGTGGTAGGGAAGGTGGTAGGGAAGATGGTTGAGCGCGAGTAGATTTTTTGCAATGGTATCAATAGCACAGGCTCATCCCGTGGCTCGGGAGTTTAATGTCAGCAACTACTCTTCGTGATGTCTCTTAGCAGCGATGACAACGACGAGAGCGACGCCGCGTTCGGGAATATGCCTTGTCAAGGTGAATTTCAAGAGGAAGCGGCGGAATACACGGCTTTGAGGACTTTCAAGACAAAGAAAGAGGCGAGGATTCACGCCGACACCCGCGAGAGTGTGAAGTACCGATATCACAGCAGCAGTGCAAGCACGCACAAGAATACTTACGTCTACAGATGCGCTAGTCACGATGAGTGCTCAAGTTTCATTCGAATTGTTGTGACTCGCGGCGGGGTGGAGTGCTCGATGAGTATGATTGAAACCCAGTGCGTTGTGGTGGCGGATACTCCAATGACCGGCATCGACAAGAGAATTATAGATACGGTAGATGCAATTCTAATCGGTTCAACAGGCCCAAAGGCGTGCAGATCTACACTTCAACTCCGCTTTTCCGATGATCCCGATATGCTTTCATTAGTACCCCCTGAAAGTCAGCTTAAGAGCAGGAAGCAAACGCTGATGACTCGAAGCTCGGGTACCAGTCTCTCTAGTTACGCTGATGTTCAGGTCTGGGCAGCGTCGAAGAAATGTTTCACTAAAGACGACTTTTTTTGGAGAAGTGAGGGTCTATGATCCGGAGACAGATGCGGCGGAGTTTGTGAAGCAAAGTCACTCTTTTCAAAACGATTTAATTGTTCTGTCCACTTTTTCGTTCCCTGTCGAGAACGACAAACCTACATTGGGAGTGGCGGTCACCTCGAAGCGAATTTTCCGCAATACAGTCCTTGCAATTCGTGGACAGCCAGGTGGTGGTGTTGCGGTAACCGACGGCACTTACAAGCTAAACCAGGGAGGTTGGATTGTGATAGACTTCGGTTCTAGCTGTACGAGATTCACTCAAAATGAATATGCTCAAAGTTTCATGCCTTTCGGATATCTCTTCGTGAGAACTGAAAACATGCCAGCATATCGAGCATTTTTTCACATTGTGAAGGAGGGGGTTAGGAAATTCTTTGATATGAATCTCAAACTTGGTTACAGTTCTCTTGATCACAGCGACAGCATCAAAGGGGTATTTATTCAGGTTTGGTCTAATATATCGCTGGCTACCTGTGACGGGGGTCACACGCACCGTAGCTTAGAGGAAGCGTAACACGCTAACCACAACAGACGCCTCGCGTCTCTGTTGTTGCTTGTGCAAAAGGCCCTGCCTTATCGGTCCTCTTTTAGTACCGAGTACTTAAAGAGACTTGCACACTTGTAGGTTAGAGTTAAACTGTCTTGTATTAATAACACTCATAAAGTTCTATCTACTGCTTTCTATCTGCATACTGAATCCCTGTCTAAATTGCGATCTTCCTCAGCGGTTGGCTCTCGTGCATCGTGGTCCTTAAGTACGACCGAACTAACTTAACTCAGTACATTGGGGAGGTCTACCGTGAACACTCTATATAAGGATCACTGGTACACCGTACCCATCGTAGTGTGTGACACTCAGTCCTTGTGGACCACACCGGCCGGTGTGGCCCACAAGAACTGAGTGTCACACACCACGATGGGTACTGTGTACCAGTGGTCCTTATAGTTTGGTCGAATATATCGCTGGCTACCTGTTGGCCGCATGTCCTAAGAAATTCGAAAAAAGCCGATAAGTTGAAACTACTGACTCACCGAGAAATGTACAAGAAGCGAATTCGCCCATCCCTGGATATGCTTCATGCATGTCGTACTTTGCAACAATTCGAGTCAGCTAGCAAGCTTGTCATAGATTGGAGAGCTCACAACCAGCACTCATATGCGGATTGGTTCTCGGAAGAATACCTTTCTTCTCCTTGGTGTCGTTGGCTCGCCACTGGGAGTGGTGCTCCGGGTATAATGCCAAATCAAAACCATATTGAAGCACATCACCGTTCGATTAAGGTTTCGGCTGTGATTTCTAAAAGGGCTTCGACTGCGAGTGTACTTAATGTTCTTCTTCCAATAATTTTGTTACAAGCAGGTGAATTAGCAAATGATAAAGACGACCTTCGAGTATTTTGCGGTGGCCCGGTTGCAGCTGAAATAAGTAAGCGAGCAGAAATTCTCATTACAGAAGAGAAACACATGATCCAATTTGCTGGGAGAAGTCCTAAGATTCCCGTGAAATTGTTTTTCAATTCCCGGGATCGCATGGTGCACTCAAAAAATGACAATGGAACACCGGGTTCTAACGACAGAATTCGTACTTACGTTCGATCTCTTAAAGGAAATCTTCAAGAAGGAGACGGAGTATCGGATGTGCGTTTGGAATATCTCGGGTTGCACTTCGTAAATGTTAAAACACAAAATCCACTGGTACGTGCGTTTACAGAGTGCAGTTGGAGCTTAGAAACGGTTGAATCTGTCCGTGCCAAGTTCGATTTTGATTGCAAAGAATTTTATTCATCAGGATGGTTATGTGTGCATGTTGTCGCGTGCTTAAGTATGCTCCAGAAGATCGACATTTCGTCCATAGATAAACTTGAGCCTCGCAAGGTCCCAGGACGTCCACGAAAAAGGCGAAAGGCTCTCCACAGAGACCCTGGTGCACCGAACGAGTATTCAGTGGCGAAAGGGGTGTTTGAATAAACTCTTTAAACCACTGGAATACCTCACAGTAATTCTATTATTCCTTTATTCCTCTATTCCTATGCTTATTCTCAAGACGTGCTCAGTCTGAAGCAAAAGAGGAAGTGAGCTCGTCATCGGACTTCGTCCTCGGGCGGCTACCATTCCTCTGCTTCATATCCTCATCGCACAAACAGTTGGTGGGCAGGCTCTCTCTGCCCTATGTCCATAGATAAGAGTTCAGAGCTGAACTCCCCTAGAACTTGCTAACAGATTAAACAGGTGATCAGACTTTTGTCTCTCATTTGCCTATTCTTCACTGTAACCGGCAAGTCGGCTCTTCTGCCGACTGCCCTGTTGCAAGGAGCGACTGCTCCACTCAACAAGGGGTGCCCAAGTTCGCAAAACACCCTGGAATACCGCTAAAATGAAACATATGCAAGCAGTTTGTGATCAATAGAAGAAGCGGCGTCCTAGAAAACGTGCCAGACCAGGTTAAAACGTATGGAATGCGTGATCAAGTGTACGTTTGGCGATGTGACCTCGAACACTGCAAAACAGTGTATCTAGAAGTTGAAGAACTGGCTGAGTGCATCGAGGCAACTTGGTTAAGCGGGCATGATGTTATATCTTATATCATCTATCAGTGATCCCTTTAACTTCGGGAATTCGGGTCGAATTCCCTCACCATACCTTTTTTTAAATCGCGAAATGACATCCCAATGTCTATACTAATCTCAAGTGAAATTTCGTTTTTTCCCTTAAATTTCTCTTTAAAACCTGACTTTTGGGGGTAATCCAGCGGACATCGGGGTAATGGCGCAAGTATAGATGTGCGAGTGTTTCCCAAGCGAGTCTACGGACAAAGCAGCACGGGTGTCATCCCAACTAACGTTAAAAGACGCGAAGGTTGGCTGTTAAGTATGGATCACGGTGCTTTTGTAGCACCGACCTGCCCATACTCAATGCAAGTGAAAACGATTTCTGCCCTTACATTTGTCCTAAACGACCGTTTGTTAGGTGTGACGGACACCCTTTCAACTTGTACGGTCTGGAAGACGCTGAGCGGAATGTAGAGACGTCTGCAGTCGTTTCGGTCGCTTGCCGATTCTGTGCCCGCGAGGAAGAAGTACTGCGCCGAGCTTTAGATAAATGAAAAAAACTGTTGCAGCACCGGAAACGCCAGCAGCCACCCCGCCTCGAATGCTGCGGCTGCGAAGCAGGCGCAGGAGATGCCCGGTAATGACCCACTCCACCCGGTATATAACTATATTATTGCTAGTCCATATAAATATGTACTTCTATCCCAGTCTTCGCGGAGCCCTAGTTTTTACGCGAAGCAGTTCGATCTCAGATCCGTGCTCGGACAAGAAAGTATCATTTGGTCGAATCATTTCAGTACAATTATACTGCATTTTACTATACCATTTTGATTCCCTCACCTTACCTTTCTTAACCCACCAACGACCAAGGTTGTATAAAACAACATGAATTCACGTTGTATGTACAACATGTTTGTATAGGGATTGGCTCTAAAAACGGCCAAAATATAGTGAAACCAAGTATAAGCAAATCCACCATAAAACAGTCGATGCACAGGGGTAGGTACGATCTGATCAAAAGAAAAGTCATTGGTACAAAAGAAAGGTAGCGGGAAATCATCAAATCAGGCCCCCGTCTTTGTGTATGTATAAAATGTGTGGTGGGGAGGAGCAAACTCAGCTTCAGTCGAGAATTTGCCGCGTCGGAGAGAGGCCGCAGGAAACAATGTAAGTAAGGCGCGAAACGCGCTCAGAAGTCCACACCTTCATGGAGCGCTTGGATGACGTGGACACTGCCGCCGCCGCCTTGCCAAGGAGCACCGCGAATTCCTGAGGGGTATCAGAGCCACGGACGCTGACTTCTCTTTGGCCAGGAAACGCAAGAAGCAACCCAAGCACCTCAGCTCGCTCCAATGGGAAGCATGCCGCGTATCTGGCCGCAAACCAGCAGCTTGGGAGCGAAATGCGCAGCGCAGTTGTTGCAAAAACGATTGCTGGGTTCGGCAAGACGAAGAACGCGCCGAGGAAGAAGCACGCGGACGAGCCGGACGATGACGACGACAGCAGCCATGTGGACGGCGGTGAAGAAGAAGAAGACGAGGAAGAAGGCGACGAGGAACGAGAAGCGGTGGAGACGCAGGAAGAGGACGGAGCAGTATCGTCGAAAGGTACATACAACATGATTTGTATACAACTTGTTTATGTCGTGGCAGCTTTACTGATATTCACGTTTTACCGTGTTAGAGGCGACATTCAAGGCGTCGGTGGACACGTCTGTACCTACGAAGAAGCCGGCGGCTGTGGCGAAAACGCCGACGGCTGTGAAGAAGAATCTGGTGGGCGGAAAGACGCCGGAGGCTGAAGAGAAGCCGACGGCTGTGAAGAAGTCGACTGCTGCATCTTCAAATGGTACATGCAACTTTGATTGACATACTCCATGTTTATCAGAAGTGGCTTTATTGACATTGAGACGGTTATACGTTATCAGTACCCGCAAAAGCACCGGAGAAGGAGCCCCGCAAGTAAAGCGCACGTGCCCTTGTCAAAGAAGCGGAAGAAACAGCTACAGCGAGAGGGATCTGCAGGGTCGAAGCAGCGCCATGACGAGGCCAGCAAGTCGCAGCGCGCAGGGATGGAAGCTAAGGAGGCTACGCGTCAGGGGCTAGCGACACGGCAGGGATTGAGTGAGCAGACTCATCAACTCCCCACACTGGTTTGGGAATGGCAGCGGGAATGCTTACGCATAATATTATGTGGATATAACGAATACGAAAGTAATTTGCGAATGCATTACAAACATATTTCTGGTGGTCATTCAACGCTTCCTGTGTTCTTGGTTGAGTTGATAATGAACTCATTGTACACCCCAACGCACCATCACGCCACTGACATACCTCACAAGTGGAAGCCAAGTCGTTTATGACATGCTGTGCCGCAACATCATGAAACTCCATGAAAAGTTTGGACCCTTGTGTCCTCATTTTTCTAAGTTAACAAGTTGTATTCTAACGGGATGTATTTGACAACTTGTATTGATGTAGTATACAAATAGAGTCGAACCCTACTGCAGCACGATACAGCACGCTCAAGAGGTTGACAAGTGCTCCCTAGTCTCAACCGTTCGTTGACCAAGGTGTGATCCTGCTGCTGTGATAAGAAATCGCGATACCCACCAATGTGGCACATGCTATCAGATACGGCACTTCACATGTAAGAATGGAGCCGAGAGCCCTCAATTTCGCCGTGAATGCGTTATCAAGAACCACAAGAAGCCGGACGCGGATGCGGATGAGGAGGAGCCGGACGCGGGTGCGGGTGAGGAGGAGCAGGACGCGGATGCAGACGAGAGTGCTGCGGAAGAAGTGGAGGAGTCTACGGGAGGAGGAGACAAAACAAATGGTGATGAAGAGTCTGATGATGATGGCGACAAGGAATAGGCATGCCTCAGGATGGCCGCGCTTCGTGCAGACGTTTCAGTTGATGCGTGTGTTGGTAGCTAACAAAAAACAATGGATCCTGTTGGTTTCTCTCTCTTACATCAGTATCTTTAGCTGCGTTGGCTTTGATTGCTTCCCGCTCGTTTTCATGGACGAGGAGATGCCCTGTTTCTTGATAAAAAAGCCAACTACGGAAAGTACGCGATGTCCACTTTATGCCCAACATGCATGAATATACAGCATTAAGCAACTGGCGACGTTGTATATTCCAGCATGTTGGGGGTACAGTGAAAGTGGTGTGTCGCGTTTTTCAGAAAAGGTCCCCGTACTTACCCGGGACTATACAAATTTTAAGTGTAGCCCGGCTATAACTGGTTGTATTTGACTACATGATTGGATTTTCTTTTAATTCCGAAAAATGATTTGGTCGCTGGTGGGTTAAGAAGGTCTTTTAACCCGAGATTAGCTTAATATCGATAATTTCGGTAATTCCCGCAGCTACAGAGGCCTGTCTATCACCCATAACTTGCCAGGTCATAGTGTTTTTGAAGAATAAGACGTCCACTCGGATCCCTCCTTAGCTCCGATTTTTTTTTCTGAGAACAAAATTCTAACTGAATAAGAATCTATTCTTTGCGCGTCGTTAAAAATGGATTAAAAAACACCTTCACGCCGCCCGTAGCATATCCCGACCGAGCTTATTCATTTTAGGCATTCGGAAGTTCTGTTGCTTTGCAAGAAGTTATTCAACCACATCCTACCATTCCGTGAGATGAATCGAGAGATCTCTGCATGGATAATCTCAACATATCTCGGTCACAAGAAAATGTCAAATGATGCACTCCCAACAAAACCAAAACAAAACTACCACAGCCGAATCGACATCCAGCAATGTGTCGCCCTTCGGGTGCTCTCTATCAGTTTACAACTAAGTTCGAGGTGCAAATGTGAAATCCTGCTTGAAAAGAATTCTTAGCAAAAGGACTGGAGTCGTTGTCATGAAACTTCAATGCTAAACTACCGGTTACCGAAGCCAGTTTTCGGGCTTCAGTTTTACCGGAGCCAGCTATCGGGCGACTGCCTAACTAGGGCGTCTGTGACTTAGAGCATCCAACGGTGCACTGTAAACGGTAACGGCAAACGATATACCGGGATAGCGTGGTAGTTTATGTCCCAACGGTGCACGGTACCGGTAAACGGGAAATTTAACCTGGCATAATTTAGCGGCTCCACGGCATATCGGGCACATTTACCGTGCGGACGGCAAAGACGGTGTATCGAAAGCTGCGTTTTCATTGGCTAGCGGAAGGTTTCATTTTCTCCCCCCATCGAGTGAGCTGGAGAGCTCGAGTAAAGCGCCTTCGCTAGAGCTATGCCGAAGCAGAAGACGAAATAGCTGTTGATGTATTTGGGCTCTCCAGCTTACCACAGCGACAGGCTGGGCTCTGCAGCCGCTGCGGCATCTTGGTACAGCGAGGGCTCCATTGGATCTCGCAACGTGCAAGCCGAGATCTAATGATTTGTATATGCCGTGTACAGTGCACCGATAGGAAAAAAAGATAGCGGAACGGTAAATCACTGTAGCGGGGACATAAATTTCACTCCAAAAGCCGTTTACCGGGTACCGTTTACAGTGCACCGCTGGAGATGCTCTTAGACTGGGAATGCCAATATGCCGAATATAAGCAGCGTTTTCAGAGTTGGGCTGCTGGTCGTACAGCTTTTTTGGAATGCCGCGCGCATCTGCTCCGCAGCCGCAGCTCCTGCGCGCGGTTCATGCAACAATTCTAATGTTTCACGAATGTTAACCCAGGTTACGCTTATGCAGTACCGTGGAATTAATCTCTTGAGGGCTGTAACCCAATCTGAGCTTTGTTTGTGTGTCTGCTGTACGTCCGTTCCCGACCTTACAGCCTCGACCTTTCCTATCGCATAGCATGCGCAGCACCCGGCCACACATTACTCACCCACGCAACCGAATCAAACCATCCTCCGGACTCATTTCTATTATACCAAAATTACAAAAATAGCAGTGCGTTAGAAGAATGCATACGGTACTAGCCTTGATGTAGCGCGCAAAAACGGAGCGCCGCCGAGCGAAGCGACGGCGGTCCCCATTGGCCAAAAAGCTGCCGAGGGCAGCGAAGGCGGCCTGGCCTACCCTGTCGATATAGCGGGTCCGTAAGGCCCGCCCTTTTTTAATAAATTATCATAACACGGCGAGTTTGCAGCGAGCCCGTAAGGCGAGCGGAACGGGGGCGTTATATTGTGAGTTCTACTTGAAATTTCTTTGCGCGAATCAACCGTCGGGCAATCGCTCAAGCATATACAATTTGTATACTTTCTCGCTTAAGCACGGATGTAGCCATGGGGGATTCCAATCTGACTTGAGATTTGTATTGGGGCGATTCTTGAAACCGATCCGATTCGGCAAATTTGGACGGAATTCCAGAAAAACATTGAAATAACTCCGTGTTTTGCAAAAAGCCCCATGTTCCAGCTCATTTCGAATATTCGACCCCCAAAAATAAAAGTAGAAGCTATTTCGTACTTAGTTCGACATCCCGCAGACGAACCCTGCACGTTGCCGCTGGCAACGGTTGGATTGCTCCCTTGCGTCTGCGCTCGTCGCATCGCAGACGCTCTCTCACTTTGGAGCTGACCCCCTCGCCCGCAAGACTGGCATACATGGAGAGTCTCAGTTACCCCAGCCCAAGCGCGCAGCAGCAGCTCCGCTCCTTCATGTCGCTCCCCGCGGACGACGAGATGGCGCAACTGATCCTCGAGGTGCGTCTGCGCCGAGTTGCTCCACTGTATCACTGACACACTAACCGACCGCAATCAGGAGCTGTCCTTCTCGCGGCGCGCGTTCACGGGCGTGGCGGCGGAGATTGCCAACTCTCCGTCGAGCAAGTCGGCGTCGGGGCTTAACTCGATCTCCGAGGACGAGGAGTGCGAGGACGAGTAGACGGAACATGCTGCCAGACGCAGGCAATGCAGGGAGAAATCTCGCGGCGGGGGGAGGAGCGACTGCACATCGCGGCAGCCTCCGCTCCCGAACACCTCGTGCGTGTGCAGTGGAAGCGGTGGATGTACAGCGGACACAGCAGAGTAGGCGATTGCAACGCGATATTTATTGGGAACATGGAGGTTTTAGCTTTCTGGCGGTGACGACTTCCCCATGTTGGTTCGGTCTCGTGCCTCTGCAGTGTTCTGGCGGTAGCTGCTGCTGCGGCTTTTGCGTTGCTCTTGTTGCCGCAAGTTAAAGCGACCGCCGGACCGCTATGACGAGATGCCCGCAGCGAGGATACGTCATGCAAAACGGGATGCGATGAGCTTCTGGTTCTGCAGTCGCGAGCTGAAGCAGCTGATTGGCAGGATACTGTACGCAGGGATTGATAGTAGATATTACAGTAGTAGATTTTTTTTTAATATTACCGGTGAAATAATATTATTTTACTATAGTAATATTATAATTTTTCCCAGCTGATTTAATTCTACTATAGTAGATATTAGATTTTTTTCCGGCTAATATTAGTACTATCTGATTACTATCGGATTACTAGAGGCATTTTGGCTAACGCAGGGGGACGATATACACAGGTTGGAGCTTGCTCGGCTCCATGCAGGAAGCGGATTCGCTGCTCGGAGGCGCACGCGTCCTGCGGACGCGGTTCGTCGCACGGGACCGGTCTACTAGCTCTCTGTAGTGAGCGATTGGAGGCTACAAATCGCAGCGTTCTGTTTGGGCTCATTCTGCAATCTTCCAGCAGCTCCCTCGACCAAGCTCGACCAAGATCGTCCATGAAGTGCGCCAGCTCCAATTGCTCAACATGCGCATTCCGCTCGCTACTGCGGAAACGGTGATGATCCTTCTACTGGATCCTCGCACCAAGTTCTCCGTGGCGTCGCTTATTCAACACCCTGGTGAAGCTGGCGAGAAGAGTGGCGTAGCTACAGACGGCAAACAAGCTACCAAGGAGAGGGGCGGAGATGCAGACGACGAGCGGCTTGAACAGACCATCGCCGCCGGAAACAAGCTTCTCTATGATGCGCATCGTGAAGTCTACTGCAAGCTCAATGCAGGCTCGTGTGGTGGTGACGAAGAAGCTGCCGATGTCAGCTCGCCCAACTTCGATCTTGTTCCATCCGTGGACGACGACAAGGTCATTTGCGGAGCTCCGATCGCGGTAACCAAGCCCACCACCACTTCGAAGACGATCCAGCATGCTCAAGCGGACAAAGTGGTGGACGAGTGGCTGGAGTACACGGTGGACTGGGTGTACAGCCTTCGTACGAGGACGGATAACTTGCGCGCTGAGATGCAGGTGCTGTTGAAGCACAACAAGGAGATCCGTCACATGGAGCTAGAGAGCAACAGCGCGTGATGATCATCATCGAGGATATCCGGTGGTCGACATGGAGGACATCCGGTGGTCGACATGGAGACAGTCGGTGGTCGACATGGCTACAATAGTAATCTAAATTACTATAGTACTATTAATATAGTATTATGGATCGCTCGATTTGGCTAATATTAGAATAGTTGAATTGATTTGGGCTCATCCATTCTACTATAGTAGTTTAGGAAGAAAATCCCGTTACTATCAATCCCTGACTGTACGTGCCGTATCTTGTGCTGTTAAAAAGCAGGATGGTGTTCATTAGGGGTGAGGAGCAGGTTCTAAAAACTACCGGTGTACAGTACTGTAGGTAGCGTTGTCCGTCACGAGGCGACGTCATCACTGAAGGGCGGCGGCCTCAGCGCGCAGCATCTTGCTGGAGGCGTCGTTGCTTTCGATCCAGGCCGCGACGTCCGCGGGCAAGGCCGGGTTGGCTTCCTCGTCCGACTGCAGCGCCGGCAGCTTGGCCACGATCTGTGCGGGGCTCAGCGGGCCCAGCACCGAGTTCTTGACCAGCACAATGACGTTCACGAACTCGCCCTTGGAGCTGCGAGTCACGAAGCGGTGCTCCACGTAGAACGCGCGCTTGTCCCAGCAGAGCAGGCGCGACTGCAGCGTGTATGCCTGGCCGAAGGACAGCTCACGCCGGTAGCGCACGGTCTGCGAGCCCACCACGAGGTTGCCGCCCGCCGCGGTCACCACCTTCCACACGCCGTTGTGCTGCCGCAGAGATCAAAGTGGCTGGTTAGTTCGCTCGTCCTCTCCACGCGTTTACTTCGCTCGTACCTGCCACAGGTCGCGGCGGCCAAAGCCGCACTCGCGTAGGAAGCGCGCGTTGTTGCAGTGGCCGTTGCGGTCGATGTCCATGAGCCACACGCGGCCCTGCACCTTGCTCACGGCGAACAGGTGGTGGCGGGGCCCGCGTGCCGCCGGCGTGAGCGCGTCGAGCCCCATGCGCAGGAAGTACCAGAGGTCGCAGAAGGCGAAGCCCGAGAGCGCGCCCACGCCCAGCGCCGTGGCACCGCTCGCACCGCCGACGAAGTAGCTCAGCGACGAGACGGCAGTCGGCGGCAGCGCCAGCAGCAAGAAGGACAGGACCTTGCGGGACAGCACCATCACGTCGTCGATTGCTCTGTGAAGATGGCTACATCTTTGATGTAGCCATCTTCACAGAGCAATCGATCTTCAAGTAAATGATGTGGTACACACCATTATACCGCATGTAGCCATCTTCAAGTTGTGATGTGGAACACACCATTTGCACTGCAAAAACCACCGTATGATCCTAATTTTAATAAAATACCAACCACAACTACAAGCCATGGAGGCGCAGGCGCGCGCGCTGGAGGAGGAGGTGCGGCAGCTATGCGAGCTGGAGCAGACAAAGCAGACGGCGCTGCTCAAGCAGCGTCTGTACAGCCGCGTGGGCCAGTTCCTCATGGGCAGCCTGGACATGCGCCACTGGTGGTGCAGCTACTCGCCGCTCATGGTCTTCATGATGCGCGTGCTGGAGCTCTACCCGACGTCTGAGAGCGTCTGCGTCTTCTACAAGCGCATGGAGCAGCAGCTGGGCGTCTGCACGAAGTGGTAGGTGCCGTACTATACGAATACATTGTAATTATTCTATTAGATGGGAGCTTACAACCTCACCCACGTGATGGTTTTTGCAGCGTGGACATCTACCACGCGTCGATGCCGAGCGTCCACGTGGAGCTCGAGTTCGAGTTCACGCCTGAGTCCATCCAGGCGTTCTTCGTCAAGCTGCAAGGCCTGGACACGGACCGGATCCAGCGCCAATTGACGGACACGTCCATGGGCATGGCCAGCGCCCAGCAGCAGACAGCGCAGGCGGTGGCTCTCACGCTCTACGAAGTGCTCAGTCAACGACGACTGCTCTCGGACTTCCGCATTGTGCGAGTGCTTTCGAAGGTGTGTGGCGGGTATATCGGTGGGTGGTGTGAATTGGGACGACCAAGTGCTGAAGTTTGTTTGTTTGTGTTTAGTGGACTTCGTCTCCGTTCTCGGAAGTGAAAAACAATCCAAATCTGGAGAACCTCCGTGGATGTGCTGGACTGTACCAGCTGCTGGTGTCACCAGACTCTGGTGTGCGGTGCGAATCTCTGAGTACAATTACTGGAGTCTTCATATCTGCTGACTTTGTTTGTCCATGGTATATTTTCGACCTGGTGATTCGACTTGTAGTGAATGGGCCAAAAAAATGGTGCAGCACTTCGGAAAAATACAGCTAACTGGGGATAACGGAGAAGACCAGTATTTCCGCGAAGTGATGGAAGAGTGGGTCTACATATTGGAAGGTGAAGCATTCAACAAATCGGTGCTATCGCTGGAGTTGAAATCGACAGAGGATCTTCAGAATGTGAGTAGCTTTTAGCAATATGCCGACGATTCACTTGTGTACCCGTGTGACCTACCGACCACAATATGCACCTATCCATATAGTTCTTGGAGCCGACAAATTGCGTCAAGACTCCGACAAAAAAGATATTATGGTCTGCGCTTGACCATGTGATGCAGGTAAGGATTTCAAATCATAACCTCGGTAGAAAAAACTAGCGCATTAACTTGATATTTGTTACCCACTGCGTAGCAAATGGATGTGAACAGTCTGGAAACCATGCTAGACTCGTTCGATACGATCCCGGATCTAGTGTTAAACTATCTTCAGGACCCAGATCTCTCGGATGAACAGACAATTATTTTGGTGGTGCGTGGTAGATATATGCTTGAATAAGTACCAATGCTTTGTTGTTACCGTGCTAACTTGGTCAATGCAGGTTACCAAGTGCTTTGCAGTTCTTCTGCGATGTCTTGGACATCGATTCTGGAATCATCACGTAAGCTCTCCGAAAGTGGTGCTGGATTTGGTTATGCAGCATTGCCGTCGTCCGTCGTGGCGCGTTTTTGTTACGAAACAGTTTATTGAGCTATTGCCACCGTTGCTTGTGGCAATGCGACCACCTCAAGTCTCGAGCCAAGCGGTAAGTAGTGCACTACATGTAAACAACCCTTGCGCAGTTGCTAAAACCGCTCTCATATCTCGTTTTGCAGTCCAATCAGGACAAACTTGACTTTTATTTGAAGACGCGGCGTGAACTCTTGCAATTTTTAATCGTCGAGAGTTTCCGCCCAGAGCATTACGACTCCATCGCTATAGTGGCATCTTCAAGGGCAGCATTTGCCATTCTAAATGATTGCTACGAGCATCGCATTCCTGGTTCTGTGAAAAGTGCTGGTGGAACTGGTTCAGGTCGCGACGAAGGAGCACTTTCAGAATCAATTTCAGTTGACTATTCTGTTTCGGAAAGTGCCTTCTGGTGGCCCTGCGGGACCGGACTTGGGGGGGATACGAATCTGGAACAGTTGTGGATGAATCACTTGTTTGAAATAGTAGTCAGGCCCAACAACATTGAGTCGCTTGTTGACGAAGCGGCAGAAACTACAGCCCTGATTCTGAGCAAGCACTTGCAGCTCGCGCGTCATGCCGTGTATACGAGCATTGCAGCTAATAAAGGCGATGACACTGGATCGCTTGATGTCGTCACAAAGGGAAAACCAATCATCACTGATTTATTGAAGAAACTATGCTCGTGGGGCACAGTTACAACAATACCACTTCAAGTTCATGGAGCACTCTTCGAGTCGATTGGAGGAATTTCCGAGCTGTTAAATGGAGTTGCTGCTCAACCCAGCCCGAGTGAACACCTTCAGCACTTTGCGGATACTTTGCGACAATACGAGGCACAGACCCAACAATATCTCAGACGAATGTGTGACGAAGTGTTGCTGAAGGGCTTAGCAAACCCATTCGGTTTTCCGGTGGTGTCCCAGCACATTAGTGCTTGCTACCTGAGTCCGACCAGCAGCGTGGACCAGCAGGTGAAAAGGTTTGTTCGTATGTGTTCTCAAACGGTACAGAGTGCCGAATATCGTGTCTAATTGCTTATTATGTGGTGATGCTGCGTAGATTAATCGGCCAATACGTTGCTGACAAGAAGAGACCAACACAAGTGCCTTCTCCGCTAGAGGCTCTCCTCATTTCTGTTCACCGGAATGCTGAGGCGTTTTTGCGCGGCCAGCTTTCGATGCTTCAGTCGATGCGCCTCTACGGATTTTCAGAGGCTGTTTGTTTGCCTGCCGTCAAGAAGCTTATCTTTGTGTGGTCTCGCGTCTTTGATATGCTGGGCGGTGACCTAGAGAGAGCTTTTCAAAAAGCGTCGAATGCCAAAGCAATGGCCACTTCGTCGTACCAGGTCACGGACACTGGTATCGCAGCGGCACATCTGCTTAAGCTTCCCAGCCTGATTAACGATTTTTTGATCGCTCTATTGACCAGCTTGTTTGACCCGAAAACGAAAATCACTGTGGAAATCACTGAGGCGACTCGAGTGCAGTGCCTCGATTTTGGAATTTCATTCTGGAAATTCTGGGTGACGGTGTTGAAAGACCCAATTGTGTCAAGTAAGCGCGTGGTAGCGCTCATTGCACCACTGGTCGAGTGCATTGCAAGAAGCGCAGTGTCCGAAAAGAAACGAGCTGCTGAACTGTTAATGACAGTTTTGGGGTGTCTTCTGCAAGGAAATACTCGGCTTGATGAACCCACCCTTACTCTGATCGACAGCATAAAGGCAGAGGCAGCATCAATCGAGTCTAAACAGTCTACTGACTTTGGACGCATGACCAAGAAGTTCCGTCAGCTGGACCAAACCTCACATTTCTTCACAAAGCGCCCAACAGGATCGACTGGATTGCAAAAATTTGTGGACTTGACCTCTCGGTCGAAGTCTAAGCTACCTCCAAGGGCTAAATCTTCTGCTACGACTATGTTGAGTTCTAGTACTCGACCAATGAGTGGAAAGTCGGCTGCTAGAGCTCAAAGCCGTGCGTTGGTAGATCTTACTGGTATTGAAGAAGTGTCGAATGAAGCGGCAGCTCGAAAGCAGCACAGCTTTTACTCCGAAGAAGAGTATCGTGTACCGTCAAAGAGGGAGCCGTCTCCCAAAGGGCCAACACCAAAGTCGAAGACTACATTTGATATGTCGCAAGTCATTAAGGGGATTTCACACTCTCATCCAGGTTCAAACAAGGCGATTCGAGTAGAGCGGCAACAGGGGTCTGATAGAGCGGTGAATCAACCGCAAGAGGAAGAGGAGGAGGAAGAGGAAGATACCGATTTACGTTTTGCTGCACTCTTTCATCGGATCAAGACCACGCGAAAGCCAATTGCAGTTTGCTCGCTGCTACCCTTTTACCGGGAGTTGCTGCAAGTTTGCATGCCCGTACTTTTGTCTGGCGAGTTTCAAAACGAGAGATCCGATAAAGAGTTAGAAGCACCTGCGTTGAGTTTCAAGAAAAACGCAGACTATGTCCGTGCCTTCCTACCACTGATGCTGGAAGAATGCAATAACGAAGTTCAAGAGGGACTTCGAAAGTGTTCTTACGGCAACAGGGGGCATCTTCTGCGTTACGAGTCGGAAAAACCTCGAGAAGGCATGCGGTGCATTAGTTTTAGCATTGTTCAAAAAGATGAGAGTCTTCTAGCGAGCTCTCAGTCGAAATTTGGAGGTAAAGGACGACCAGGCCGAGGTTTCAACGAGAAGCTATTCCGAAATGGTGATGTGGTGCTCCTCCAAATTTCTGTTGCAAGCCAGAACCAGAGTGATTTCTTGGGAAAGCGTGAATTTGTTGGGGTCATTTTGATCAGTGAGACTGAAAAGGGGCGCAGACAAACATCATCTACGAAAAAGAGTAGCAAGAATGAAGAAGAAGATTCCGTAAAAGTACTTTTCCTCAATGATGGCGAGCTGGACAACGCTACTGCAAGCGTACGCTCATTCTCAACTGAAGTGTTGGCAGCGAGTGCAATCGCCGACTCGGAGTGGAAGGTAAACCCACTGTGTAATTTGGTCACGTCGGCGCGCGAGTATATTGCGCTGCGTTCAGTCGATATGCTCCCTGAGCACCTGAGAACGGCTATTCTGACTCCAGAAGCGTACAAGTCTACACAATCAGAGCTTATTACGATCACATCCGTCTTGGATGAGCTGCGAGCAGACAAATCAAGTGAAAGTAATGCAAAAGTTGTGAAACTCCTAAAGCGCTTGGACAAGATGGACGTGATGCTGACAGACTTGAGAGTAAGATTTTATATTTGCTCTACCTTACTCGTCCGTTGTCGTGTACTAACTCATCGTTCAGTCTACCAGCATAGGTAAAGCTGTGAATAAGTTGCGCAAGCACGATGATGCAGAAATCAAGGCCCTGTCAGCGAAACTGAAAGACAAATGGACGAGCCTCATGGACAAGAAAGACACGCTGGAGCGTGCTCCTCGATTTTTATCGCCTGAACTGTGGGAGGCAATTAAGCCTCAGTACAACTCGTCTCAGTTGCAGTCCATCCACAGTGTGCTAAATAACTACAGTATGGGTGTGTCCCTGCTCCAAGGGCCTCCAGGAACGGGCAAGACAAAGACTATCATGGGGCTTCTCAGCGGACTGCTATCCTTGCGACTCCCAGCTACTGCAGTAATGCCGATGATAAGCCCGAAACCCAGTCCAAACGGGGCTAAAGGAGAGTTTAGCAACTTCGAGGCTGTGCGATCTCGTGGAGTGACAGCTGGGCAAGGCAATGGTCGTACAGCGTCTGATGCCGCACCGACTTTCTCCTTGAGTGGTGTTACTTCTGCTCTTGGAAGTATCCTTCGTCGATCAACTGACACATCGTCGGCCGGGCCAAGTCGAACAAGCATCCAAGCCCTGAAGAATGGTGCTTCTTCGCGCAGTAGGCTGGAAAACAAGCTGTCATCTCGTACGTCGCATCAGTCAGGGTCTAGCTTGGTGGTAAAGCGTCGTGTTATCTCAAGCGCAGCATCAGAGCGGGCGGCAAGTCGAACTAACAACATATTGCTTTGCGCACCGTCTAATGGAGCTGTAAATGAGCTCGTGCTGCGAATTGTTACGGACGGCCTGATGGATAGCTCTGGAAACATCACGAAAGTCCGAGCGCCGAGTGTGCATCCGGAGGCAATGTCAGAGGAATGGATCTCAATTGTGCGTCTCGGATATGCAGGTGAGGATGCATCCGAGACGGTAAACTCTGTGTGTTTACCGCACATTATCCGGCGCGAGATGGCGATCCACCCTAAAGCGATGCAATTGCATTCGCTCCAAGACACACAGCGTCAACTGCGTGGCTCTATCCGCGACTTTCATAACAAGGAGGAAGATGCGAATGGGCCAAAAAAGGAACGAAAGGCGCTAGCCAAGATGCACCAACAGTTAACGGAATGCTCGGGTAAAATCCGGCGCTTGCGAGATGAAGTGACAGCAATTAGAGCGAAAATGACCGAAACCATTTTGTCCAAGGCAAGTATCATTGCCTGCACGTTGTCAAAGGCCGGCAGTGGCGATTTCTCGGAATTAAAGCATGGATTTGATGCCCTCATTATCGACGAAGCAGCACAAGCAGTGGAACTAAGTACCCTGGTTCCTATTCGAGAGCGAGTGGCTCGAGTTGTGCTCGTCGGTGATCCGAAACAGCTACCTGCAACAGTGAAAAGTGTCGTAGCGGCGAAAGCGCGGTACGATCGATCTCTCTTTGAACGAATAGCAGAAAGTGGGGTCGCTCCTTCGATGCTTCGAGTGCAATACCGAATGCATCCTTTTCTTCGTGATTTCCCGTCAAAGAGGTTTTACGGAGGCATGCTGACCGATGGCCCGAGCGTGATGGAGCGTGTTCAGAAGGTTTGTCCCGGTGTATATGCACACACAAGTTTTCAACCTTTCCTGCTGTATGATGTTGACAACTCAAGAGAGGAGGATATGAACGGGTCGAAGTACAACCGCACGGAGGCTGCCTTTTGCATCAGCCTATGCCAGAATATGTTCGAAACCTGTGCAGACGTACGCAAGAACAAGTGGAGTGTTGGATTTGTGTCTCCTTACAAAGAGCAAGTGCGCGTGCTTCGACAAGAGATTACGAAGTCAGCGATACCAACAACTGTGTCGATTGAGGTGAACACGGTGGATGGCTTTCAAGGTCGAGAAAAGGATGTAATCGTGTTTTCATGCGTCCGATCGTCTCAACGCGGCGGCATTGGTTTCCTGCGTGACGTCCGACGTCTAAACGTGGCAATCACGCGTGCTCGGTTCTGCCTGTATGTGGTTGGCAACGTGAATACGTTAGTGCGCGACGAAACCTGGGCTGCCCTCGTTAGAAGTGCCCGCGATCGCAAGCTGATTATTCGCACAAAGGGTGAGGCATTTCCTACAGTCGCCAAAAGGCTGGAAAGCGAAAGACATCGCGACCTAGCTGAATACTACAAGTCGATGCACGAAAAAGCGGCTCAAAAGTTGGCCCCCTCTGCGAAGCCTGCGAAGAATACCGCGACTAAACCTGCTAAGGTTGGCAACCCAGCCCTGAAGTCTGAGGAAGGCATGCGCGACTCAAAGACCAATGGGGGCGAGAAGAGTAGCGGCGACGCGCGTAGTACGCCCCAAGACAAACCCCACGAAGCAAACGATCAAAAACTCACTGATACTGCTAAGGAATTCGTCAAAGCAGAGTCTCGACCGGAAAATCCGCTCAAAGTGGAGAAGCAGCCTGCTGACAGCCTTAAAAGGCCAGCAGCAGAGGAGACCTCAAAAGACACATCAAGCCTCAAGAAACCCCGTCTATCGGTGAAAACTTCACCCTCTGCAGCCGACTTGCAAGGTCAATACGAGATCCGAAGCTTTCGAGACCAACGCAGTTCATCGACATCAGCCACGGCATCTTCGCCCTCTGCAGCCGACTTGCGAGGTAAACATGACATTCGAAGTTTTCAAGACCGAAGTAGCTCATCGAGGACGGATTCTCGACGGCGTGATGAATATCGTTCGCGTGAGCGTTCACGTGAGAGCCCTTCGGATCATCCTAGAAGCGAGCATGCAGGCTCTTCAACAAGGGAAGCCCGGCGTGACGAGTCCAGCAGATCTCGCGACTACAGAAGTTCAGCTGATAGAGACCGGAGTGATCGAAGAAATGTCGATGCATATCGTCAGGGTGGTCGATACCGCGGCGATGATCGGCGTGACCGTGACAGTCGGAGCCGGTACGAGTCTGCGGATCCAAGGAGCATGTCTCGATCCGCGTCTGCTTCTCTTCCCAACAAACTACCACAGTCAATCTCGGAAAAGGAGTTCTGTCAGGCAAATGAGCCCCCTCCCCCCTCGAAGGCTGATCGCATGCGCTCAAATACTCCACGCATGGGAGGGAAACGACCTCATTCGGGGTCCAGCTACCCTCCGCCAGTACACTCCGACCGCCATCGCAACCGTGATCAACCATCCTCTCGGCTTGACAATCGGCCTTCGAGCAGCCACCGCACAGTCACGAACGAAAGCACTACCAACCGAGCTCGCAGCAGCAATGCGACGACTCCGCGGAGTGCTAATGTGCTGGGCAACATCCTAGGCAGCGCCTCAAAGCTAGCGAACGCGACCTCACGCGTGAACGACAAGTCGAACTCACGTACCTCCGACTTCTCCTAGGCGTGGTCCGTCCGCACCAATACACTAAACTGACCAGTACCAAAGTCTTGTGGAAAAATTGTCTTGTGTTGATGCCTTATAGGACCAGGCGCATCAAGGCAGCACCCACAGCCATAATGGTACCTGCAAAACCAACGGCGTACTGCAGCATGCGTTTCTCAACCTTCTCCATCGACAGCCGCAGCTCGTTCAAGGTCTCGTCTTCCGCTTGCTTCTGCAGCAAAAACTTTTTCTCGAGCTCTGCGATCTCCATGCGGATCTTATCGAAGTCGATCTTCTCCAGCATGCGGATGTCCTGCTTGAGCGTGTTGAAGTCGCGCTCCAGCAGCTCTCGCGAGTGGCGCTGTGCAATGTCTACAGATACCACGCGTCACCAGTGATTAGCACCCAGCCCAAGCACTTGTCAAAGCAGGAACGTACCGAACTTTAGAGTCGAATTGAAGACTCGCTCGGACAGCTCCGCCTTGAGCTCAACATGCTCGGACTTGGTTGCCAGCTACCGGTAGACACAAGAGATACTCGATTAGACAGCAAGACAGACGCAGTATACACTCTGCAGCAACGTACGATGCGTGACTGGGCCTCTAATGAGTCGGCCATGGCGTCCTTCATCACTTGCAGAATGGCCTCCGACTGCTCAACGGTGAAGCCTGCATTGGACTCAAGAGAGATATCAGCACGGGCGTCAAGTGACGCAGTACACACAGCTGCTCCAACCATTCTCCTGCAGACTCTTCACCACTTTGTGCGTGTCGAAGTGCAGCGGCACGTCGCTGCTGGAAGTGGAGAACCAGCGACCGCCACTGGTGAGTTGCATCGTAGCAAGCGTCGAGCGCAAGATCGGCGACGATGTCCTGCCGCTGCTGCTGCTAGCACCTGGAAAGGAAGACGCTGCGCCAGACGTTGCATAGCATGGTGGTTGCGCCTTCGCGGAGCTGGCGAGGGCCTTGAAGCGCGGCGCAGCCAGTGCGAGCGCCCGCACGCGCGGGGCAGCAGCAGTGATCCCGGCTCGGGCGAGCATATTGCGTTCTGATCTATTGGATACTGTGGTGTTTGACTCGCGGTGAGTTTGCGAAAACAACGATGAGTAGATAGATCACAACTAATAACCTTGCAGAGTATATACACACCAAGTCTAAATCATAGACTAATATAACCTCTGTCACGTCATTTACTTGATAAAGTGAATACTAAGTACGACTGCGCTATTGAGGCAAAATACTGTATTGTGGTCCACGAGGACATTGAAGCTGATCGCTTTGGCAACACGTTGACTCGAGCGGATAGTAGTCTTTCGTTTTGGTCATTGATTGTCTGTCACTCATAAGGTATTGTCTGTTCCTGGTTAAGCGGAGCCGCTGCCTCGGCCGCGCTGGTGGAAGTCGCGACAGCCGATGCAGCAGACGAAGCTGCAGGCCTGGCGTGCCCTCGCGTCTTGCCCGAGCTGGAACAACCAGCCTATTGCCCCCGCCCGCTGGGATGGCTTAATGGTATCCAGACACCTCCTGGAAGTGACCGCCGGGGTTGAACTTGAGCAGGAAGTTGGGCGCCTCCTTCTCCAGCTTGGTCGGCTCCACGTCCAGCTCCCGGAGGCCGGGCAGGTCCGACGTCTTGACCTCGTTCAGACTGAGACGCGTGGCCCAGTCGCGCGTGAACTTGGGGTCGGGGAACTGCTCGCAGAAGTAGCCGATGGCCTGGGCCACGGGCAGCGGCAGGTTGACGAGGCTCGGGTTGCGCTTGATCACGTCGAACACGTAGTCCGCCAGCTCCTTGTACGTGAACTCCTCGTCGCCGACGAGCTCGAAGGTCTTGCCCTGGATCGTGGGGTCCTGGGTGATGTGGTAGATAGCCTTGGCCACGTCGTTCACGAACACAGGCTGGATCACGGCGTCGCCGTTGTTGACGACGGGCACGCCGCCGTAGTTGAGGCGGTTGCCCATCCAGACCAGCAGACGGTCCTCGGGGCCGAACATGTTGGACGGACGCACGATGTTGGCTTCCGGGAAGGCCTTACGGACGGCAACCTCGCCGCGGAACTTGGAGGCGGCCCACTCCGACGGCGAGTTGGGCTGGGCCAGCAGCGACGACACGTGCACCATGCGGGGCACGCCGGCCTCCTTGGCCACCTCGGCGATGGTGCGGGCCACGTCCACGTGCACGTCGTCGTACGTGTAGTTGATCCACCACGGCAGGATGTGCTTGGTCTGGTAGTGCTTGCCGATGAGGTTCACGACGATGTCCGCGCCCTCGACGGCCTCGAAGATCGAGTCGCGGTCGCGCGGGTGGAAGGGCTGCTGCGCCACGTTGCCCAGGTCGGCCGACACGCGCAGGTGCGACACCTCGCTGTCATCTCCGCGGTACGGCAGCACGTACGCGTTTCCGTTGGTGCCTGCGGGTGCAATAGATTGAGAATCGTTAGACAATTAATTGGGGAGGTGGCTGGACCGCCGGGACAGGGAGATGCAGACGCACCCAGGTGCGCGCAGACGTAGCGGCCCAGGAAGCCCGTGGAGCCGAAGACGGCGGCCGTGATGCCGTTGCCGCCCACACGCCCCGCGGGGTGACGCAGCAGCGCCTTGGCCACAGGAGAGAGCGCCGACATGTTGACTCCGCAGGACTCTTTATCACGCTCGAAGAGCCCCCTGCCGCACAATTCTGCGGCTGCGAAGGAGCGACATTCAGACGACATGTACTCATTCACCCTTCAAGCAACATTCACGTCGTCTAAGATTACGTGGCCCACACCAAACGAGCACCTTTTCTTAGCGTGACAGCATCATTATCCGCTCGACCAGGTTTGGCCTGACGTGTCTCTCACTCTCCCTCGGGTCTCCTCTCACACGCAGCAGAGATCAGGCTCCTTCCGCTGCGATAGCCGCTACGTCACCGACCTCCCTCCTGCGCCAAAGGCTGCAACAACCGCCAGAGTTGAGCGTCCAGAAGACCGACAAGATGAAGCTCGTGGGCAAGAAGGAGCAGGCGTACGCGTCGCTGGACATGGAGTCGCCGCACGGGTCGCCCATGCGCCGCAGCAACTCCGGCCTCTCCAACGTGCAGCTGTCCCCCTCGGCGGCGTCCACCATCTCCATCAGCTCGGAGCGCGTACACGCATTCAGCGGCCAGGGGCGACACGGCGACGACGGCATCCGGCCCTTCTACAATAACGTGGCCAACGACATCTTGGCGGCGCTGGATGGGCCAGTACGGCAACTTGCATTCGAGACCAAAGGCGCATTGCTGGCGACTGGGTACGAGAATTGAGTTTGAGATTGGGGTGTGATCGAGTTGAACTGTACTAACTTGTTGTCGTTTTTGATTGAATTAAAATGGGTACAGACTGGCAGCGGCGTTCTACTTGCTGGCGTGGTTCCAAGCCGTGTTGATCCCATTTTTCCTCGCGATTTTCCTGATGTGGGTGCTGTGATGTGCTTTAAAGGCGTTCTAGATTTGAGATGGAACTAACATGTGTGGATTGTTTTTTTTTCCAGGTACCTTGTGGACCCGTTGGTTGAAGTGATCGACGTGTCACCCAAGTATTTCCTTTGCATTTGCACATCCCATGGACGTCATGCCCGCCGAAAGTCGCGTGGTTGCTCACGCGCATTCGCGTCGCTGGTTGCTGTCAGCTTGGTGTGCGTGTTCTTCGGACTGCTAGGCTACATCACAGTGCTTTCAGTTCATGCGCTGGACGCTGGCGCTTACCAGACTGGATACAACCACCTTGTTTCGGGCGTGGAACACTTGCTCGAACAGATCGGACTGCCGGTGAACATTACGACGACGCTGCACGACAACGTTGATAAACTGGCGCGCATCGTGGTTACGGAGACGATGGACTTGTTATCCGCCATGTTTGTGACGCTGATCTACCTCACGTATTTCCTGTGTACCCGCACTCGTGCAAGTGACGCTGGAGGTGTTTGGTCCAAGATAGACCACGATATTCAGCGCTTCGTGACCCTGAAGTGCTTCCTTTCGCTTTTCGTGGCACTATTGGTTACGATCGTGTACGTTTCACTTAACGTGGGTCTGGCCATCGTGTGGGGTATGCTGACGTTTATTCTGAACTGGATCCCCAACGTCGGAGCCATGATCGCGTCCATTGCGCCAATTTGCATCATCGCTATTACGCCATCCGACCTGATGAACCCAATGGAAAAGTTCATGGCAGTGGTGCTTCCAATGTGCTTTCACATGTTTGTGGGCAACTTCGTGGAGCCGAAGGTATTTGGTCGCAAACTCGAGATCGATCCGGTGATTGTGATCTTGTCACTTTCGGCGTGGGGGCTTTTGTGGGGCGTTGTGGGCATGATGCTATCTGTGCCACTTACTGCAGCAGCCAAAATTATGCTGAGCCATCTCAAGCTGTGGCCCGAGTTCGTGGCCCTGGTGGAAGGAACGTACTTCACAAGGTTTGGCAACAAGGCCGCTGGTTATAAGAAAGAGGAAGACGATAAGGCGGATTTTGAAACTATGCAGGTGCGGACCGAGAGTGAGAAGGATCGCGCTAATGGCGGCCATATGCGGGCATAATAAAGTTGTTTTTATAACTTGGACTACCATGTATTAGCTACATTTGCTAGATGCCAAAAGATGCTAAGCACTAGAACTAGTACCAATGTTGGTGTTGGTCGAGTGGACACAGAGGGGTCGTGCAGACACTTACACCTGGAAGCCGCCTCCTCTTCGCCATACTCCTCTCTACAGAGTTGCTCGTCTACAATCTCGACGGGGTAGCCCTCGTAGTTGGGCGGCTTTCCAGCCCGGTTATCGTTGAGAAACATTAGTACGCCATCACACGTATGTCGTGAGGCGTTGCACGGTACGTCATTGAAGCCCAAAGGTGTGTCCGCGTCGCCGCATGCCGAGTCAGAGCAGTACCATGTCGCCGTTGAGTTGCCTTGGCAAATGTGCTGGCGGTCATTGCAACCAGTCCAGACCTTGTGTGGAACTACGGGCGAATTGGGCGAGCAGATCGTTTGTCTGCTGTCGGGCAACAACAGTCCGCAGTCCGAGAAGAGCTTCGGTGCCATGTTCATCGCCACACTGGCGCAGATTTTCACTGTTTTGGTACTGGCATTGAAGAAGTGCGTGTCCAGCGGTGTCGTGAAGTGTGTAGGCTCCTCCGGATCGCATGCGTAGCAGAAAGCAAAGGACAGATAGCGCTTGGCCACATTTTGAAACTTCTCGCACGCCGGACCGGCCTCAATCAGCGCGAGGAACTTGCCGTTGATGTCCGCGTCATGCACTGGGAGGCAGCAGCTCGTGGGGTTGTACCAGTTGCAGAATACCAGGGGCTGGGCGTTCTGTTCACCAACGGCACCAAAGCAAAACATGCCGTTAGACTCCAAGATACCTTGAAAATCAACCTCACCCCATCCACTTGCCTTCTTGGGCGGGTCCTGCAAACACTCGCACACGCCATCCTGCGCGGATGCGGATACCACCAGCAGAGCGATGTACAGGTACAGCACAACAGCGATGGTCTGCACCCCGCACATTTCCCAGAGGACCACTCGGCCATTTTTTGCCATGCGCACCGAAGGCACCGACGGTTGCAACCGCCGCCAACGTCACGGCGGTTCACATTTGTGTCGTGCGGCACGACTCGTGCCACTTATCAATCACATGTCAACACCATCACACAAAGTCGAGCTGCGCCCGAAGAAGCTCTGAACTTTCGAGTGCATGGTGTGGGGCTCTCTATCTCAAGTCAAACCAGGCAACGACTCAACTGTGCATATTTCTAGGGTACTTAGGTACAGAGTGAACATTTGATCCCGTGTCCAGGACGATTCACTTGTCAATTGCCGTCGGGACGATCAGATTCCTCCTCGTCGACGACTAAAATGCGTGTCAACTTCCTCCTCGCCCTGGTGGTGGCCACCTACACCGCCACCTGCATCAACATGGCACGGATGGCGCAGAAATGGAAGTGATGCGTCCACACTCGAGTACCAGCCGATTGGGTAGTCACCGCAACTTTGGCTTCAACAAGTATCTGATAAAACCGGGCGCTTCCAAGGCAACCACGAGTTCCTGCAGTGACTCAAGAAGCTGTACGACGACCGCTTGGAAGAGAACGCTTACGTTGCTGTTGTTGTCTTTTTGGTGATCACTGATAGCTCGAGTGTCGAGCGCGACTCCGCGATCGAGGAGCTGGTGCACAATGTGGAACTCGCCAAGACCAACAACGCCCAGGCGAACATGCTGGGCATGTCGATCCTCGAGGTGCTGTATGCAACCGTGGAGGACGAGCAAGAGTTCGAGCCGTTTTGATCCTTCAAGCGACAATCCAACGGTAGGCTCATGAAATGTGGACCCGAGTATCAAAATGTATGATCGAATCGACAGTACACTTAGCAGCGCGACGGTGCCACATTTTCACTCCTAATCTTCTAGCTCGAATAACAACAAGCCACTGACATTTTTGTAAGCGCAAATTCTTTTCGTTTGCCCAGCCTAGTAAACGTCATGTTGCAGACTTTGACTTAGGAGCGGAGCTTGAGGAACGTACGCTTCAGAACGCGAGCCTGCAATTAACAGTAGCGAAAGCAGGGTCAGACTCTGAGGATCATTCATTGATGCACTATCACATACCTCGTAGCTGATAGTGTGCTGAATCGCGTCGGTTCCGGTGTTCCGTTGATCAGCTGCGGTTGTAGTGAATATATCCTTGCCGTGCTGGTCGGCGCAGTCGAGAAACTCGAGAATATCGTCCATGGTGGAGTCCCGGATGGTGGTCATGTGCTTTGCCAGGGTGAGTGCCAGTCCAAGAAAACAGCGTTTGGCATAGTACCAAGTATCCGGCCCAAGCTTGCGGTGATATGGCTCCATGCTTTTCATCACTCGGCAGATGCCAAAGTCGTAGTTGTTCTTGGAGCAGTACAGCGTACCGATAACGAGGTTGACAATGCAGAGGTGGAAGAGCCTCTTTTCAGGGTCGCGACTCGATTCCTCTTCTTCCTCTCGCTCGATAGACCGGAGTAGCTCCTCAGCCTTTTCATTGTCGGTGTTCATGACGTAGCACACGCACAAATTGGCCAAGATGATGGCCTGCACATCTAGCAAGTTGTCTTGGTGTTTCTTCACGAACGGTTCGTAGTACTGAATTGCCTGCTCGTATTTGTTCCCTTGTAAGAAGAAAACGTGCGCCACGTTGAGCTTCCAGGCCTCGTGCTCCGAGCAGAACTCAGCCGTCTGTCGAAAGATTTTCTCTACTTGTGTGTAATTGCCACGCTCCCAGTAGATGTTCGCCTGAGCCATCAACACGGGCATAAAGTCCTCCAGCGCGTCGTCATAGGCCTTCAACGATGTCTTGATGTCCACATTCGACTGTGCAAGACGTGCATCCTGGATCTTCTTGGTTAGTTTGCGCAGACCTTCAACATGCTTCGTGGCCAGCTCGTCGTATTTGCGATAGGCGTCTTCCGGCGACGTCTGCAGCGTCACCGTGGCATCCATGAAGTCGTAAAAATCCTTGGACAACAACTGGAATGTCAAATGAGCATTCTCCGCAAGGACGTCAGCCATAAGGTCGTGGAAGCCGTGCTTGGTGTACAGGATCAACAAGTTCGAGAACGTCTCCACTGGGAATGGCGGGTTCTGCAGCAAGAAATTGAGCTTCTTGAAGCCGCCGTTGGGCTCCACGTCCATGTTCATGAGTCCAAAATTGTGCAGCGACACCGGGTCAAGCTCTTCTTCCTGTCGCGGTGGCATATCGAGCAGCGCATCTCGCGCGCCCTTGTAGTTTTTCATATCGTACTCGATGGCCGCCTTCAAGTTGAAGGCCTCGACCAAAGCTGTCTCGCGCAATACCGTCGAATTGCGTACGGACTTGACGTCGGCATTCTGTTCACTCTTGCTCCCCACACTTAGCTCCGGGTGGTCGCGCACACCCTTCTCAATGATCTCAGCGATCTGCCTCATGGCATTGCCGTATTGCTTCATCTTGAAGAAGCAGAGCGCGATGTTGTACGATAGATCTGGCTGGTAGCCTAAGATGTTGAGTGCGTCAGCGAACTTGGCGCGTGCGGGTTCGTAGCGGCCTTCCTTGTACTCAATAGCTCCATCGAACACGATGGTGGTAGGGTCATCAGGTAGACACTCTTCCAGCACCGAGCGCGTCGCCTTGATGTCGTTCTGCTCGTAGTACGATGCCGCTCTCAGAAGGTGGACACGTTGAGCGAACTGCTCACTCTCCAGTTGACTAGCTCGCCTCGAGGCTGCGTCGTATTGCCCCGATTTGTACAGTGACTGAGCCAGGTAAAGCTGGTACTCATCCACGTCGGGGTAACTGGCACAGAGCTGTTCGTACATCCCGACTGCCTGGTGGAAGAGCTGCATGTGATAGTAGCAGTACCCCAGCAGCGAGAGAGCCGCGCGACTGTGCGGGTGATTCTCCAACTCAATCTGCAGGATCCGCACAGCCTCCTCGTACTTCTGGTCGCGAATGAATCCGTAGATCGTCGATGTGTAGCTGCTCCCGGCGCCATCTTGCGTCTGGAACATGGCTGTCGATCGAGAAATCGATCAATCCTCGAGTCGTGCAGCTCCCGAACGATCTCGAGGAATGAACGACTGTTCCGAACCGACACTGATAGCGTCGAGGATTTCGCTAAAATGGACATAGTCTGCTTGCATAGATTGAGAGTTGGGATGTATATTTCTTCCACCGTCGAGACCGCCAGCTCATTCATTCTACATGCTCGTGTGGGTGTTGCACTTGCACCAGGAGTGTGTATATTCCAATGACGCCTCCAACAAGGGGGCCCCAGATTGGGATCCAGACGTAATAGCTGTCCGTCGTCCACACATTCGAGCCGTACCCGACAACATAAGTCAGCAGCCGAGGGCCGAAATCACGCGCCGGGTTCATCGCATAGCCTGTGTTCATACCGAAGCTCATACCAAGAGCCCTGATCACGAGCGCAAAGGCAAATGGAGTGCCGACGGTTTCTGGAGATCGGTTGTGCTGGTCGGTGATGGCGTAAATACACAACAACAGCAAACCCGTAGCAAGGGCCGCCGTGTAGAAGACCGTGAGATTGTTGATATCGGAGCTTGGATACGTCGCAAGTTGGACTGCGTGGTCTCATTGTTCGGGTCGACCTCTGGGATAGTTTTAGATGGCGACGGCGCCCACGAACGCGCCCACCACCTGCGAGATCCAGTAGCCCGACAATTTCCACCACGGCAAGCGTCCGAATGCGGCGTGCGCGAACGAGACGGCGGAGTTCAAGTGCGCTCCGCTGACGCTTCGGAGCAGTAGACGCCCATCAGCACGCCGATACGTTGATGCTGAGCCATGTACAGTACCGTTGGACTCGTCTGAGAGCGCCACTTGGTCCGAAGCGTGATGGTTTTCATCGCGCGAATTCTCTGGAGTTTAAAGTCTTGCAACGAGGTAAGAATCAGAACATATAAAAAAATCCGTGCCGGACATATGCCGGACCACTTAACGATTTATACTATATTTTGTATACCTGTCGATTCACCCCCGACACATTTCGGACCACCCAGCTTTAATATTGATTTTTGTATGCTGAGTCTGCTTACACAACAACTCAGAGCGTACAACCATCGGCCGCTCGCTCCACCACCCCCTGCTGGTCGAGATGGTGCTGGTGGTGTACCGCACGGCGCCGAAGTGCCAGGTGCGCTGCTGCGTCAACTCGCAGTGTCGCATGCTTCAGGCGATCCGAGCGTTCCTGGATTGCACAGCGACGAGCTGCCTGACTGGAAGTTGGTTATTAATAGCAATGGCACCACCAACTGTGACGACGTTCCTATCCTGGACACCCCGCCGTCTACCACTTCGCCCATCAGCAGTCCCAGTAATAATGCATCGAGTTGCATCGAGTCGCCGATCCCTGTTAGAAGCTCGGCATGTGCTTGGAGGAACTGTACACGATCACCGAGGACACCGAGAACCTCCACATCTAGACGATGTGGTACGACGGAAGGACGAGTTGCCCCCTACTGGTTCAGTCGCTGCGCGCACTGGTCAGTGGTTCGCCATGCCTTCGCACGTTGTGCTGCAGTTCGTTCAGCCTTTCGCTCCCGAACGTTACTCGTAGCCCTGTTGGGCAGATACCCCCCCCCCCGACTTCGCCCTGCAAAATGCGGAATACCAGATACAATTGGGCTTGTCTAATACGTCCAGCTTCTCCATGACGCGGTGGAGGCTATTGAAGTAATGCAAGACGACACCGGCTGTAGAAGCTGAAGCACGGTCAACTCGCAGGCTCAGCTTTTAGACATTGACCGTGCTTCAGCTTCTAGCGCTAAGTGAACCTGTCGTTACCTAGGGAAGTCATCAGCTAATGGCGAGTCCCGTCGTCTCCACAACCACTCGGAACATGGCGCGCAGCTCTTCAAACCCCACACGCGTATCATGTAGCGCGCGGTAGCGCACCATCTCGACGACGCCTCGGTCGGCTCTACTAAAGGCGCTACATTACTGAAGTTGTAGACCATGGGCGAATTTTGTCGTCAGTTTCAAAAAAAGTATTGGGGGGACGTTTTTTTACCATAAATATTTAGACACCAACGTTGCCGAGTAACCCGGATTTTCCGATCTTCTCCGAGCCGAATCCGATACAACGGCTATTTGAGCCGCGCAGAAGGCAAGAAATTTCCGACGTATTTACGTAACCCGAGTCACTTTTTTTTGGCACGTGATGCTGTCCCCGACTGGGTGTTGCAGTAGCCTCTCTACTGTAACCGACTCGCACCTTTTATATAGCCGTCTATACGTGTCCGGATAAAAAGAGATTTTTAGTACACCCCTGACTAACCGCGCTTCGCGCGGGGATCGGCTCGCTACGCTCGCTCTGTGTTACCCTACCGCGCTTCGCGCGGGGCTCGGCTCGCTGCGCTCGCTATGCGCACCGTTTATGCCCTCCGGACAGAAGTAAACAAGGCGTATACTTCAGTCGGGGACAGCAGTCACTCTCCTTTTTTTTTGCCAATACAAAAAGCAAATACAACTCGCGTACCGTACATTCGCGTTGTTCATTTCAGGTCGGAACTGTTAAAACAAATATCCATACGGAAAGTTCTATACCTGTATACACCTGTTTGTAGCGCTAATTTTTAGACACTCAGATTTTTCGACGCGGCCAAAGCTCTCTGCATGCGCGACCGCAATGGCGTTCGGCGCCGCCCACGCCTGGACGTTCGATTCGATGCCCCGCCCGAGGATCGTGGGCGAACACCAGCCGCTGCAGCGCACCTGGACCGTGTCCAGCTTCGCGCAGCTGGAGCAACTGTACCTGGCTGTCCCTGGCCGCGTGTTCGTGGGCCTGGACCCTTCCCTGCTGCCAGCGACGGAGGTCCCTTCGACTGAGGCCCCCGCCAAGGAGACTCAGGGCGTTGTCTCCGGTGTGACCCCCGGCGTCGTCCCGGGCGTCATTCCGGGCGCTGTGCCTGGATTCGTGCCCGGAGCTGTGCCCGCGGGCTCTCTGGGCGTGGCGGGCGAGATGGTTGAGATCCCGACCATGATGTTGCGCAAGCACCACCGCAAGCACGAGGACGACGACGAGCAGCAGGGTGAAGAGACCGTCGTGGCTAAGATCGTGATCACGGGCAACTCGACGGACCTACTGAACATGATTGAGGCCGCGCCCCTGCATCCGCGCCGCAACGACGGACTCAAGCTCCACCTGAAGAACGAGGAAGCGTACGGCGAGGGCTTCGTGCTGACGCAGATCTACCTGTTCGAGAAGAACCTGCTACGCCGCGTGACCACGGCCTTCTCGGGAGACGTGGTTCTGAACGAGGATGTGGTGACGCTGGACGACGCGGAGGCGGACGTCAAGCTCGCGTGTGTGGGCGACGCTAACCTGTACCTTGAGTCCAGATCGAACGCCACTCTGGCATCGCTGGAGGTAGAGGTGACTGGCAGCGGTCTGGTGCAGCTTGAGATCCCCTCGGTGAACCTGGAGGGTAGTCTGGACGACGAAGTTGCTGGCAGCGGCTCTGTGGCTCTCGTGACAGACGCTCTGGCAGCCGCTGAGGTGAAGACTACGCTTTCAGGATCGGGAAACATTGTAGTGGACACCAGCGACCTGGAGGCCCAGAAGCTCGATGCGTCGGTGTACGGCTCTGGTGTATCCAGCTTCGCCACGGCGGGTGCTGTGGACAAGGAAACCTTGACGCTGTCGGGCCCTGGCCAGCTGCTTGCTGGTTCGATTGTCGCGCGCAAGTCGGAGGTCGACGTGTGGGGTGACGGTGACATGCTGGTGCAGGTGACCGACAAGCTGACGGTATCCACGTCCGTATGGGGCAAGGTGGGCTACGTGAACGCTCCGCCTACGGACGTCAAGATCAAGGGCTGGTGGTTCTGGCGCGAGGCCAGCTCAATCGTGTACCCTGCAGCGGTGAACAAGGTGCTGATCTACGAGCCGGTGACTGTGCCGGCCAAGTACCCGGTGTACTATTCCATCGAGACGGCTGAGTCGGCGTTGTCGGACGACCCGGACTACGCGTTTGTGTCTGCCGAGCCCTCCAGTTTGACGAACTTGATGACCACGTCGCTGTCGAGCGTGCAGCAGGCGGCTGATGCCACTACCAGTGACTCAAACGGCCTGTTCTACGCGTTCGTGGGCGTGGGTGTCGTCGTCGTGAACGTGGTCGCCGCTCGCTCGTGGGCGCAGCGTCGCGCGCGTCGTCACTACACGCGTCTCCTCTAGGCAGGTGGCGTGCGGCGGTAGCGTAGCTTGATCCTGGTCGGTACCCGAGAGCTGAGGTAAGGCAGCGAATCGGAGCTGCCGAACTGCTCAATATGTGCGTTCTTGTTTGCTTTTTTTAGCAATATCAAAACTTCAAAAAAAGTTGTCCGTTTTTTGTCACACGGAGATTTTATCCGATTTTTGGATTAAATTAAATTGCTTATTTTTTTTGCGTGTCGTTTATTTCATCAGGTTTTAAGTAAAAACCAGAGCTGTTTCGTGCGTTTGTGTTAAAACTCGTAAAAACGTGTGAGAAATAATAGGTATGTTTTTTTCGCCCTTGACTTTGCACAGAAAATCATGTTTGTTTTCCACCAATCGTGAGGCGGTGCCCTCTTTCACTCGCTTCACATCTCTTCATTCCGTCTCCAGGCGGCACGCACCACCTCGTACGCCCGTCCCCGCGTCCTCTATTCACCCCACGACCATGAGCAACCTCACCTCCGACGACTACTACGAGAACCTGGGCGTGGCGCGCACCGCCACCGCGCAGGAGATCAAGACAGCGTACGTGCAGCCACTGGCTGGGATGAGGGTTGAAAGCAAGTGACTAACGGTTGTGTTGTGCCAACTGACTGCCGCTGCCCTGCAGCTACCGCAAGCTCGCGATCAAGTACCACCCGGACAAGAACCTGGGAGACAAGCTCACGGCGGAAGCCAACTTCAAGATCGTGGGCGAGGCCTACAACGTGCTGTCGAACGACGACACGCGCAAGATCTGTACGCTCACACTCTCTACCGATGCACAGGATGTGGCTGCAGGTTGCTGACTACGTTGCTTGTGCCTTTTGCATTGCTTTCTGTGCTGCTGCAGATGATATCTACGGCAAAGAAGGACTGGAGGACGGCGCGCAGCCGATGACCAAGGAGCGCGCAATGGAAATCTTTGAGGAATTCTTCCGCTTCGGTGAGGCGATGGACCCGGATGCCCCTGATCGCTCCAAGGGTCTTAAGCGTGCGGCAGGCGGCGCAGTGTACGCGCCTGCCAAGGGCCTTCTCTATGGTGGCAAGTCTATCGTCGGTGGTGTGATCATGGGATCAGCCGCGATCGTGGCTGGAACTGGCGCCATGGTTGTCAATTTGGCCTCGGGCATCAAAGAGATGGGTGAGGCTGGCGTCAATGCTGCCCGCAAGCGCAAAGACAGCAAGCAGGCTAGCGACAGCGAGACAGAAATTCCTGTTGCTACAGTGGTTCGCGGTCCTGATGACGTAGCGAAGGGTGAGACAACGGCGATCGAGGTAGCCAACCAAAAGCCCACGCCAACCTTTATGGGAGGACTGAAGAAGGCCACGATTGGTGCTGTTGCGGCTCCTGTTGCAGTACGTTATTGATATTTTCATCGGTTTCATAGGTATCGGTGATTGATCCCCATCTTTTTTATTTTTTGCAGGCCATTGTGACGGGCGGTGGTGTGTTGCTCGCGAGTGGCGTTGCGGCTGGTGGATACGTGGTTGGAGGCTTTGCAGGTGCTGCGACGAACGTGGCTAGTGGCGTTCGTGAAGTGAAGGCGGCAAACAAGATGGAGAAGAAGCGTCGCGCTTCCAGCGCTGCCAGCACCCGCGATTCCTTGGCTTCTACGAAGAGCTCACCGGCTTCGGCTGAAGCCTCAGTAAAGGCCGTTCCGGTACCAGACACAACGTCAGCGCCAGCAGCTCAGACGGCGTAGAAGAAAATGGCATGCACGATACGGGGTGAATCCTCGCTCGTTGTGTGTAGTTAGAGAGAGATAATACATAGTAAACCCTGATCTAGTTTCTTTATATCTAAATCTTTTATTTACGTGTGCATTTGTGTTGCCTAAGCACGGAACAAGCCAGGACCTCCGATTGAGCTGGCGAAGCACTCGAATCCCTTGGCCTGCAGTTGGGTGATAAGCTTCGCCAAATCTTCGTTGCTGAGACTACGAGGCAAAAGCGAAATGGTGCAGCCGCCACCGCCTGCGCCAGTCAGCTTAGTAGCTCCGTTAAATTGCTTGCAAATGCGTGCCACTTCGTCAATCTGCGTGTGACCCACGCCCAAGCCGTTTAAAATCTTCTGGTTGTGCTCGATCTCTTGTCCAAGCACTTCCTCAGACAGCACTCTTCGCTCACTGAGTTCGACGAACTTCTCGACAAGCTCCTGGATGGTGTCAAATTGTTTCTGTACCTTCTCACGATCTGCTTCGTAGCGTTTCCGAACATTGCCCACTTGCTCTCTTGTAGAACGCGGGACACCCGTGTTAACCAAGAGAAAGCGGAACTTGTCGAGTTGGCACTGGATGGGGCGGAAGGACGGCTCCGGGTGCTTTTGAAAGATCAAGGTGCCACCAAAACACGAAACAGTGTTGTCTGCGCCAGAAGGCGATCCGTGTAGAATCACTTCGGCACCGAAGGCGTAAGAGTTGATGAAGTCCAACTCGTGTTTGCGGGGGCTGCCCGACAGCTCCGCGAAGGCGCCAGAAAGCGCAACCGACATTGCTGCCGAAGAACCAAGCCCAGCGCCAATAGGCAAGCTGCTCGCTGCCACCTCCACATGCAGTCCTCCCTTGGATCTACACATACGATTAAAAGAAAACACAAAAGTTAGCCGACGGCATTTACACTGCAGTCAGAGATGAACAACCGTCCTACCCGTTGAGGTATCCAGACGAGCGGAGCAACGCACAGCACAGGAACAGCGGTGCGCGCAATGCCTTAGCATCCTCAGGCGTCTCGTCATCCAGCACCCGTTCTATACGGGTCATCACCTGTTGCGACGGGGTTGGCACGTAGTGAAATTCATCCTCGATCCCTTCGACCACTTTCGCCAGCTCGGAGGTCGTGTACGCGCGGCGCAGCGGCTCCTTGTCGCGCGTGGACTTGATGTCTTTACAGGAAAATTCGATGGTCGGCTGGACGCCTGCAGGCACAGCGATGCGAGTCTGAGGAGACACACAAACAGTCAATCCATGGCTCTTCAAGTTCAGCGGCAAGTGAGCTCGTGACTCTATAGCGAAGCACGCACAATTTCCGCCTGGATGCGCAAGTCCGACAGCGCCGCTGCCACCACGGGGCAGCCGTAGACCACGGCGTGCTCCCCGAGCAGCAGCAGCTTGCCGGGCGCCGACACGCGCACAACCTCGCGGTCTCCTGCCATGACGATTGGCAACTGGACCCGTACCTTCGTGCAACGCATGTTTGGCACACTGTATCATGTTATGTGCGTCACACCAAGCATGGTATGTACCAATTTTGCGGCACGCAGTCTCTCGCCACTAGTTTTTACGAAGCCAGCCCATCGCAAAGCAGTATTTACGCGTCGGCAAAAGGTGAGCGTGGTGAGTTTAAGTGTTGAAGTGACAATCACTCATGGATATCTAACGCTGCTGCAGCAGAAGCCTGCACCTGCATGCCAGGCTCGAGTTCGTGGATGGAGGAGGATGCAAAGGCCGCCGGACAAGGCGTGGCGGACGCTGGCAAAGTCCCTGGCGTCGCGTCTACAGCGGAGCAAGTGGACGAGACCACGGGCGCCGCGCTGTTCGACTTATCCAGCTACACGGGCGGGGCGCCGCTGATCCCCATGGGAGACGGCGATGCTGGGGTCGGAGGGCCGTCAACAGACGCGGCTCACGGGATGTTCGACCAGGACGTGGGCAGCGCTCAGGAGCTCATGGGCAAACACTCGGACGCAGACGAGAAGAAAATGGGCAGACCGAGTCACCCGGCGTGGCAATTCTTTGTCCGAGGAGAGAAGCGCAACCGCTTCCACCACAACGCCTACTGCAGATTTTGCACGGACAATGGAGAGAACCCCATTGCTGTGCGAGGAGTGTCGGGGAACATGATTCGCCATCTGCAGAAGTGCATTTACTGCCCTGCTGAGGTGGTGACACAGTTGAAACTTTTGTGTGCCCAGAAGGATGCCGCCAATTTCAATAAGCGACACCAGTCGCAGAGCCGCAGCGTCGACGCGCTCATGCAGGAAAATTCACCTGTTTTAAGGAAAAAGGCACGGGTTAGTGAAGACCAAGGTGACGGGTCTGTTTTACAACTGCGGAATGCTGCCGAGCGTGGGTCTGGAACACTTGCTGCCAAGGCGAATGGGGCACAGGACACGACTGGAGTGGAAGATTTCATGCCACTGCCGTTACCTTTGTTATCATCCGAGATGAATGGAGGCCTTGCGACGGGCATACCAACATCGAAACCGATAAACTATGAAGAAAGTTTATCCACCCCAAGGAAGCCTAGTACACCTGCCAAACCTCCAGTCCGCGATGCAACCAAGGAGCCCTCTAAATCTCGAGCCCCGCAGCCTTACCGATCCGGTGAACTTCACATAGCTCGGCCCGAGAGCAATGGAATTCATGCAGACGCTTTGAACAAGCTTGTTGTATCCTCGACAGTATCAGCAAGACTGCCTTGGGACTGGGTGTGGGCAGAACAGTCTGATTTAATGTTTGGTGATCTGCACTCGAAGATTGAGCCCCCGACTGCTGATTTAATCTCGTCATTGGGAGTCGCTTCTCACGAAAAGCAGATCATGAAGATGAAAGATGAGCAAGTCGGGGTTACTTTGGCTGTGAATTGGTGGGCGGCTAAATATCCAAGGTCAAGTTTCGTCCTGCTGTCTCTGGTAAATGCTCTTGGTGAAGCGACTACTTGGGATCTTATTGACCTGGGAACTGAGGGCACTGAGCCGGAAACACTAGCCGAAAAACTCAAGGGCAACTTGACTGATTTGCGAAGAAGAGGAATTCATGTGATCAACATTGTTGCCGACACAGCCCTTACGTATACCGCATCTCGGCTGGCCGTGAGTTCGAGTGAATGGACTAGCTTGGCCATTCCAGTGTTGCCGTGCTTTTCGCACTTATTACAAATACTGCTAGGCGTCGTTCTGACCGAGTCAGACAAAGCAATGGAAACTATTGATGAGGTGGTCGAACTTATAAGAATGTTCTCAAATCACCGCGTACTGAAAGTGTTGAGAAGAGAATGTGGCGATCCGGATGCAGTGCTGCACGTACCCACACAGCATAACTGGTATTCATTCATTGAAGCTGTCGATTCGGTTCGTCAGTACGAGGATATGATTAAGATTATCTCGTCCAAGGTCGTCCAGGCTTCATCTGACTCCAGAGACTCAACAGGGCTCACTTTGAATCGATCGAGAGCTCCTAATCCACGAAAAGATAGTGCTGGAAATACGGTCGACGAGCTGGCGGAGTGCGGGCTTTCGAGTGCTGTTATACAGACAATCCAGGATCCCGAGTTTTGGGAGAATGTTGTGGCTTTGAGCGAATTGATGTCACCGCTCAAAGAAACGTACAAAATGATGGTTGGTACTTTCACATCCTCTTTTTCGTTGTCAGATATATTCTACCAATTCGGCAGAATGCATCAACAGTATGGGATCATTTTGTCTGACTGGGAAGATACCGCTGGTGGGGGGCGATCTGTTCAGCAAGCGCGCTCGTTGCTGCAAAAAGTCATTGACATGTGGAGATTGTATGACCAGCCGTTGATGATACTGGGATATACGTTCAACTACAACCTTCAGCACCCACTTCTGGCTCGCCATCAACCATCGCTTCAGTGGCTTTCAATTGGAAAGTACGCGAAGCAGTACTTTCGGGGTTGGTTTTGCGCAGCCTCGTCAACACGAAACCCATCTCGGTTGCTGGCATTGAGTGACGAAGCTGCCGCCCAGTTCATGGAGGACATCTTGGCATTCAAGGAACGCAAGTATCCTTTTGACGCAGAGTCAATGTGTGACTTTGACAATCCCAAGTTTTTCTACATGCTTGTATCTGACTCTCACCCGCTGATGCACATGTTCGGATCTCGACTGTTCAGCTTTGTGACTAGCACACCACGTCTAGGTGATGTTCTTCCTGGAAAGTGTTTCATCCCGTCTGCACCTTCGACGACATGTCCGCAGCAGACTTTGTTGCCGTTATTGCGAATGAAGCTATTCGCCCAAACTGCGATGCGACCATCGAAAGATTTACTTGGGTTCGTACAAAGTAACAGACCGAAGGGTGCCATGGCAAGCACGGCCTGTGGTGACACACATTTACACCCCGAGTCGATGACAGAACCTGACGAAGCAAGTGCACCATTTCTTCAATGCTTTAATTCCGCTGGAATGGCAAAAATGGGAGAAAGTGACGACAGTCTTTCGCCAGTGGACAGAATATGGAACAAGAAGCAATGGAGAGCGATGGCGAAAGAATGGAAATCACATTGGCAAAAAGAGACTGACATCAGCAACCAACTACAAACTTCTAGAGTTTTGGACGCATTCACGCCGGATCTGACGCTAGATCAGATTTTCAAAGATAAGTTAGCATCCAGGCTCCACCACGACCGAGAAGATGCTGTTGTGGATGTGTGATTCTTGGTGCATGTATATGTTGCGAATACGCGGTGGTTTATTCTCCAAGGTAGAGTTTACGTTGTTGTAAAGGAATGGACATGAATAGCTTCTCCAGCGTATCAACATCTACATTGCTGTTGCAAAGTATTTCTAAGCCGGCTGTTTGGCAAGCCAAGTCCTCGAACCTGAAGAGGGAAATCATTATCATAGCTCCTGGGTATCAAGCACGCCAAATGGATGAAAACTTACGATGCGTGGAGCTCATTAATGCGTTTGTCTTTTCCCGAAATTTCACTTCGAAAGGCGTCGTATCTGATAACAGCATCGAAAGGGGTGAGATCAGGCCCGCACAGCAGTCATGGACACTTTACTTCGTGTATGGCAGCATACTTTCGGTGATTTCTTTCGCTCTTTTTAGTGATCTTGTTGAGCATCGCCACAACTTGACGCTCAGCAGTGTCTAACTGGAAATGAGTTCCGTAGTCCGCTGATCCATTTATGGTAGTACTATCGGCGTGAGCTTCGTCGTCAGTGGCTGGTTCACTATCTCGAGCAGTGGGTGGGCTTCAGCAAGATACAACACTGAGTGAGGATATACTGAAAAACGTCCTGAAAAATCGGCTTGGGATCTACCTATTAGGAGCGCTGTTGTTGTCATCGACACTGAGAAGCGATTTATGGCTGGGAGTTGTTTTGATATCGCGACGTGAGCCAGTCGCTTGTGCTGGAGAGGCTGCCAAGTGCGATGATCTGATCGAGCGTTGCAACTCGATGCTCTTGCTACCGGGCGGCTTGGGCGGGTGTGGTGCTTGCGTGGCAGTCGTCATTCCGCCACGCTTTGACATCTCTCGCGCTCACCTGAAGCGTTCGAGGGTTGCTGCGGCAAAGCAGTTTTCCGCCAAATCGATCTTCGAAGACCTGTTGTAAAATTAGCTTCACAGCTTTCCAACTTGTGAAGCTGGTCATTGAGAAATCTGGTCCCCGTTGGATGGAAAACCTTGCTCAGGTTGGGATTGTGGCAGTCTGCGTGGCAGAATAGAGGAGCTGTCGTCATGAATCAGAGCGTTAAACCACCGAAAATCCTGTTTGTACGGCCGAAGTCTGCGGGGTCCGTTCGCAGTCGGTCGCAGATTTCCACCTCGCTCGCATCGGCGTCACGTTCGAGTGGGAGGCAGCCGTCAACGCTTTCTGCACATCCGATCATTTTAACTGGGGCTACCGCGCCGCAACCTGTTCGTCCCAGCAATCCAGGCAGACGACCTTCAAGTGCCGTCGGATCACGGCGGTGTTTTACTGCAACCTCAGTCGCTGCTCTAGCTAAAGGCCACGATATGAACGGACTCTCTTTGTGGGAGCAAGATGAAGTGGACCCTGAGACCGCATCGGATGTAGACAGAGGAAACATTTACCGCGTTGTTGTTGCTCGAAAGGAGGCAGAAGAAACCGCACAACAATTGGCAAGTCGAATAGCGCACTTTCGTTCTCAGGAAGAGCGTGCGCTTCGCGAGATGCAAACCATGAGAAATCGTCTGGAGACGACACTCACCAAGACACTGGCACTATCCGATGATATCCCACAAGCAAGCCAAACTTTAAACGCCATGGCGGTAGCTGCGCATCCGTTGAATCTTCAAGGTCGCAACACAGTGGCAACTTATCTCAATACTAATCCCAAACAGACGAAGGTGCCGTATTCGGAGCGCAGACAGAGGTTGCGGATACCACACAGCCGCGAACAATTGGAGTTTCTCGCAGTAAGTACCATCAGTGTGTCGCTTAGTAGGTTGCATTCATCTTGACGGTGTGATCACCTGCCATTCACATTGGATAGAAGCAGAAGCGTGCCCTCGAGTTGCACCGACTCGAAGCGGCTCGACAGGAAAAAGAGCGACGCAAGGTTTGTACAATCAAGATCATGACTTGTCTTTTGTGTAGATCTCTTAACTGGTCAACATTCACTTTTCAGGTGGCGCTGGCTGAGCAAAAGACTAAGGAAGCGGAACAAGAGCAAAAACGCCGGTGTCGAAAAGAGCGCATACGAGCTGAAGAGCAGCAGATCATTGAGTTGCGCCTCGAAAAGCAGGTTCGTTTTGAACGGCAAGTTTAAAAAATACTTGTCCGTGCAGTTTGGACTAACTTAACCCGTCTTCACCAGCGACAAATGCGCGAGACAGCGAGGAAGCAGCAGTTCCAGCGGCTGGCGACGGAGAGGCAACGGCAGCACGAAGCACTGAATTTGATCGCGATAATGGAGGAGGAAGAGAGAAACTTGAGACTGCGGCTAGAAGCGCTTCACTTTCATCGCGAGTATATGAACCAGGAGCTCTGCGGTGGCTTACCGGTACCTGCGGCCACACGACGGGATCGGATTGACGATGATACTGCGTGCATCCCTCGATGATACCTTGACGTTCGTTGAATGAACTTCATTCATCCTGGGAAGTTGCTAGGACCACAACTTAACGACTTGCTGTCACCGGAGGTTGAGTGGAATAAGGAGGGAATGGGTTGTGACCACAGCAACCCGCTTCATAGGCATCCCACTGGGAGGAACTTGCAGATTTTGGGTTGTGCTACGACTTGCTTTGCCAACCTGGAACAGTGCAGTTTGTCGCCAAAATGACTGTAACAAAATGTGTCCACAAAATACTCACGTTCTGTCTCTTTTCGTTTCGAGCCGGACCTCAGTGGAGATGGGAGCTTTATCTACGATTTTGTATGGGGTGATGGGAAATATGTACCGGTAGTCGCGCTCGAAAGGATCCGGTCCTAGCATCTTCGTCTACGAACAAACTAAAATGTGAGTGTACAGTAGACGAACTCGCCCGAGGCGCATCCCGAATGTGACGCGGCGGAAGTGAGTCCTCCAAAATGCAGCGACCAGCACTTGAAGCTGCTGCTGTTAAGCATCGCTTTAGCGTGTTCGAGTTCCTCCGGCTCAAGCGCAACAAAGTCTCCGCCTGCCTGACCGTCTTTATCCATCCGCTTGGCGCTTTTGCTGGTGAAACGCGGTGCCGTGGGACTCTCAACAAGAGGATTAGAGGCCAAACGGCTGCGAACGAATGCTCGGGAGACCGGCTGGGACACGTTCGAGGTAAAGTGCAACGGCCTCGTGCACACTTCGCTGCATCTGCACGCGCAGTGCCACTAACCCAAGCCAGTCAAACCATGTGAACCCTTGGCGGGATGGCTGGTCCATGGTCGCCGCTCCCTCTCTCTGCGCATGTAGTCACTGCATTGCAGTGCACCGAACCCCGGCGCGAAGCCTGACCCACCTCTCACGTGGAGTCCACGACCCACTCGCTTCCTCGCAGGGACCGCCTCAAATGTAGCAGTTCATTCCACATTTTGCTTGCTGCACCCCGGTGTTGCGTGCTCAAGCCTCACTCTACCAAGAAGGAAGCACCATGGACAAGTCGGTGACCTCCTCGAAGGCGCCTCTGCTGGAGCGCATGATGCGCCGCAAGCCCATGCAAGTCATCCAAGCCGAGGAGAACTCCCAAGACCTTCCCCGTTCGCTCAGCCTCTTCGACTTGATCTGTATCGGAATTGGAGGCACGGTCGGTAGCGGCATCTTCTCCACGGCCGCCTCGATTGTGAGCGACACCGCTGGTCCGTCGGCTGTGGTGAGCTGGCTCATTGGTGGCTTGGTTTGCTGCATGAACGCTCTGGCCTACATGGAGCTCACGACGCGTGTGCCCTCGTCCGGTAGTACGTTCGCGTACGCGTACCACGCTATCGGTGAGATGCCGGCCGTGGTTGCTGGCTGGCTGCTGACATTGGAGTACGCTGTGTCCGGCGCCGGTGTAGCGCGTAGCTGGGCGCAGAAGGTCGAGGACTGGGTCGTGCTGGAGTACCCGAATGCCAGCGTCCACTGGCTCAACATGGAGTACGCCAATGTACTCTCGGCTCTCATCCAAGCTCTGTGTGTGGTCGTGCTGCTTGCCGGTGTTCGATTCGGCAAGTTGTTCGTCAACGGGTTCACGATCCTCAAGATGTTCGTTGTCGTGTTCATCATCATCGCTGGCTTCTGCGCCATCGACCCGGACAACCTCAGCCCGCTCGTACCCGCCCGCGCGGAGAACAGCTCGGGCGACATGGCGTACGGCACTCAGGGTATCATCACGGGTGCCACGCAGGCCTTCTTCGGCTACATCGGATTCGACGAAGTCTGCTGTCTAGCTGCTGAGGCCAAGAACCCCAAGAAGGTCATGCCTGTCGCTGTGCTGAGTGTCGTCACGGGCACGGCGGTGCTCGCTCGTGCTGTCCGGCATGGTGCCGTACTCGGAGGCCACGAGCTTCCCGGATGGTTTTGCCGGTGTCGGCTGGGACTGGGCCGCTCAGATCGTGCGCGCTGGTGAGACCGTCACGATGCCGGTGGTGGTGCTTATTGCCTTCCTGGCCCAGCCGCGTCTGAACTACGCGCTTGCTTGCGACGGTCTCATGCCGGAGATTTTCGCTAAGGTCGACGCCAAGGGCAACCTGTTCGTGAACACGCTGATCACAGGCGTCTTCTTCACGCTGGTGGCTTTCATCGTGCCGTTCGTGACGCTGTGGGATATCGTCAACTTCGGTATCCTCGTCTCGTTTGTCATGTCCAACTCGTCCCTCATGATGATCCGCATGTCGGAGCAATCTCCGCAGACGGCACCCAAGTACATTGGATCGTCGGTGGTCTTGGCCCTCATGACGGCCTTCTTCTACCAGCAGGGCTACGTGACCCACGACTCGACAGTGTGTCTGGTGATCGCCATCATTTGCCTGGTGGCGACCTTTGTTATGACGATTGTGATGGGCATCAAGTGCCCGCAGTCTGCCAACGATCCGCTCTACTTCTCGGCGCCGCTCGTGCCGTACATTCCAATGATCTGCATCTTGGCCGACTTCTATCTCGTCGCTCAGATCAGCAACCTTGGTTTGATCCTCGGTGTCGCGTGGGTGTTCCTTGGTGTGCTCTCGTACTTCGCCTACGGACAGCAGCACGCTGCCAGCCAAAACGGCTGGGCGGAACTGCTCCAGTATCACCTGCCCAGCACCCACAGCGCCGGAGATGACAGCTACGTGGGCACGCGTCCATCCCTCAACGAGGTGCGCCCATCAATGAACTCCATGGTTAAGGACAACTAGGCAGGAAAAACTCAACACTAACGTTGCTTACCCGAATGATGAAATGCTCGAGTTATACTTATTCTCCTTGACTGTCTTCTTCCTGCATGACCACTTTACCAAAAATGCAAACTACTGCTCGCTGGTGGTACTGTACGCTCGGCTACTTAGTGCCCCGCATACCCGTCACCTCTCTTCGACGCGATGTTAGCAATACGTCGCTCGACCCGCTCCCGCTGCGCTTGGTGTGCCAGAGCGATCGCATTCTTGATAACTGTGGACGACTGGCGATGCATATACGCCAGTTTGTCGGCTGAGCGAGGCGATACGGGTGGCGTGCCGTCAAGGAGGTCGTAGTCTTCAATCTCCAGAGGGTGCACCGCAGGGACAGCCACCGTCTTCTTCTCCACCACCTCGTAGCTTTCATCACTGTCAGTGCTGCCAGAACTTTGCTGTTGAGTAAATGGACGAGCTGGTTCCTCTTCCTCCTCCGCTTCTTCGTCCTCCTGCACCACCGCCGCCACTGGTTGTTTCACCAGCGTCTCCTCCTCTTCCGACGACTCGAGCCTCTCCTCCTCTTCCTCCTCGTACAGGAACTCGCTCTCGTCGATCTTCTTCATCACCGAGTGGTTCTCCGGACCAGCTGCCAGTGCGTTGTACTTCCGGTGCAGACGCTGGAACAGCAGCTCTTCGTTGAACTCGTACTTCCGCAGCAGCTCGTCCACCTCGCGCAGCTTCTCCGAGTTGTGCTGACTGTAGAACGCCACCAACCTCTTGCTGCACGTACCACACACCCAAACAACACACCTCAACGTTAATTCCACTTAAAAAAAACCTCTCCATCCTCCCAATTCACCCACCGGAAGCGCGCTCTGGCGTCGCCCTTTCCTCCGAACAGGATGACGCTGACGATGGCCGCAAAGCACAGCACGGCGCCCGCCAGGAACAGCTTCTTCTCCGCCTCGACGCTGAGCCCCAGCAGCGAGTCCTCCGCCAGCTGCAGCCCCCACAGCGCGAGCTGCAGCGCCGCCACAGCCGCCAGCACCCAGAACCAGGACGGCCGGATGCTGGCCAGTGCATAGCTCAGCAGCGTCAGCAGGCCGCGCAGCACGCGCACCGACGCGTCGGCGTCCGCGCCGTCCAGCTCCAATCCGATGAGAGGCTGCAGCAGCAGCTGCGGCCGCACGTAGCAGGCCACCGCCGCCGCCAAGACGGCCACCTTGAGTCCCGACCCGAGCATGATGCGCAATGGCTCGCCAATTGATGTCTGAGTGATTTTCCTGGCGAGCTTGAAGCTATTTTTAGCCGCATGGAGCGCGCGGATTGGTCGATATTCATCACAACAGGTTTTGGAGCATGAGTAGACTGCGGCAGCTGATGGTGCTGAGCCGCGACCTGGCGCGCTCCAAGCAGTTCTACCAGGAAGGACTGGGGCTCAAGCTTCTGCGCTCGTCGGACACTTTCGCAGAGTTCGACACCCAGGCGGGTGTGCCGCTGTGCGTTAAGTTGGCGCAGAGGTTAGGCGGATAGTTTAATAGAATGAACTGTAGGAAGCTACGGACTCATGGGACTGTGGCAATGTTGTTGTGTATAGTGAGGCCGCGTGCAGCAGCGGCTACTCGCCGTTCCTGAACTTTGACATTCCGGACCTGAGCGACGCTGTGCCGCGGCTGCTCATGCTTGGGGCGATCATGGACGGCCCCATCAAGTACCCGGCGCACGGGAAGGTGCGTGGTCGGATGGGATGCTGCCTGGGAAGTTATGGGCTCTGGTTGTAACGTGGTTTTGGTGTGGTGGTGGGTTGATGAAGGTGGCGGCGTTGCGGTCACCCGACGGAGTCATGATCGGACTGTACGAGCCCAACTCGTGGGACAACGTGACTTCAGCATGATAATTGTCACGAGAATAAAAACAAGTTGCAGCTGCGTCGATTTTGCTAGAGCAAGCTTCAGGTGACGGACTGGTGCCTGTAGATTATACCACGATGCATGGCAATGTGATTGATTTGGTACCTTTTGGGGGTGAAGATCGACTTACATGGAACTTCCAAGCTGGAGGAGCCCCACTACTACTACGTAGTACTTCGAAGTTCGAAGTACTTCGTAACTAACTGTGCGCTACTCTATTTCCCATGTAGAGCGAGGCAAGTGTTTATCATCCACGTTTGCACTTATAGAGACAAGGCAGCGACCACCGCGCCAATACATAGCGTATTCCGGAGCGTTGCGCGGTAATCTGTCGCCGATTCAGCAAGACTGGCGGATCTGACACGCGGGTGCACGACTGTGTCATAGGGGGTGAATGTGAGTCGGACTGGGGAAGCTTCGCTTGCACCGTGAAGAGCAGAACTGACATCTAACAACCTGGCTCCGATCATGCTTAAACCGTTCACGGATCGCAGCACCATGCCAGGACGCACCCCCAGCAGTCTAGCAGGCCCGAGCACCTCTGACACTACGATCGGCGATGGTGGTGGGGTGAAGCGGAGCACACATGGGGACCGAGCATTGTGCAGGAGATCAACCACGTCCTGCAAACTCTTCCCAACGAGCGAAATGTTCCCGATGCCGATGAGTTCTTGACCGGGAGACACGTCCATCCGCATTCCTGGGGTGTCCTTCACAGCCACTCCACCCTGAGGCATCTCGATGAAGGTCAGTCCCAGTCGCTGGTTCTTGGACCAAGTAAGTCGCGTAGGCCCCTGGTCCTCTAGAAACCGCGTCCTCGCTCGCTGCAGAGATACACAGAGCGCTCCTCCCGTGTACACGATGGTCGTCTCCTTCGGACTTGTCTGCAGAGAGGTTGGTGGCGGTGGCAGCTTGGCGTTGAGACCGCGAGTCCGCCGCTTGTTGAAGCCGAAGAAGCGCATCGTCTCAAGCCGTTCGAGTCTTGAGCACTGCGCGTGCGTTTGCTAACTGCAACCATCGCGAAAGTCACCTCATTCCTCGAACAGCAGAAAGAGTCCAGACGCGCGAAACTGGTTGGGTTTCTTCTAGCTGGCCCTGCTGAAGCTCAGATGCAGCCTATACATGTACATCTCTGGTGCCTGTCCATTGAGAACTCGCGCCTGTCCTCGTTGCAATGCTATTCGACCTCGATGTTACCAGTATGGATATGAGCCATTTGCAACGCTCAATGCCTCCACAATCCCACCACCTCCAGACACGGCAAGTACACTGCACACTGTACTACATGTACTGTATTGTGAGTTTCATTCGAATTTGTGATGATGGCCTGAATCGAATCGCTTTCGCGAATCGATTTCAAATCGATTCGCGCGATATTCAGCCAATTAGAAGTCACCAATCGACCACCAACTCCAACTCAGAGTCTGAGGTGGCACACATCTTGTGGTGTGTCTGACGCCACCTCTGATTGGTCAAAACCGGTTGGAATCGATTCAGATTGCTCCCAACTTCCCTCCAGGTTCTACAAATTTGGGTGAAAATGACAATTCTCGATGCAAGCATTCACGATATCTGATTTGCCCTGTTTTCGAATGCAAAATCCTCAATAAAACCATCATTCCGGCCTAATTCCGCGGGATCGACATCACAAGTAAATTCGCATCCGATCCGGCAGGCGACATGGGCAACGCATTGAGTTGGCTGGCGCAGTGCCTGTACCCGGAGGACCAAGTGTTCTGGGCGGCGGCGCGCTACGGCGACGCGCGCATCATCCGCTCGGCCACGTCGCGCCTCACGCCGGAGACGCGCCAGTTCCTCGAGTGGCAAGAGCCTTACACGGGCCGCACGGCGCTCCTGGAGGCTGCAGCCAAAGGCCACGTCGAGTGCGCGCGTCTGTTGATCCAGGCGGGCGCCAATTGCAACGCCAAGGGCCTGAAGATGAACACGCCGCTGCATCTCGCGTGCAAGCGAGCTAGGCCCGAGATGGTCGAGTTCCTGCTGGAGGTGCCGGCGTTGAACCCGTTCGAGGTCAATTTGTACATGAAGACGCCGCTGGACCTGGCACGAAGCCGGTTCTCGGACGAAGAGGAAGAGACCGAAGCTGAGCCATACGCCAAGTGCATTGAAGTCCTGGAAAAGGTTCGAGTTGTTATGGCACTTTGGAAGATGCTGCAATGTTTGCTAACGGTTGGGGTGGGGATGTGTGCATACTGCAGAAGTTCTGTTTGTACAGTGGCTGGTTGTATGAGAAGACGGACAACGTGCTGTCGCTGGTGTCGGGTATTTCGTCGCTGAACTCGTGGACGCGTCGCTTGTGCATCGTGTTGGAGCGTGGGGAGCCCAATGTGTTGGAGCTGGCGCTCTTCAATATGAAGGAAGGCGGCGGGGTACGCCCTGTTTGCCCGACCTCAGTGATGCTGTACAATGTTGCAGCTGGACTGGAGGTGACCAGTGACCCGAGGTGGTTTAGCCCGAAAGACTTCACGTTCATTTTACGAGGAGACCAGCTGAACAAGTGCCATTACCGAGCTAGCTCGGCACTTGAGAACCCCGTGCATTTTGCTGCAGTTGACCAGGCCAGTTTTGATGCGTGGAAGGACTTCTTTACCCACCACCAGCAGCGGTTAGCCGAGCGATCCATTCTAAACAGCAGCCTCCATGAACAACTGAGACCTTCCGAGGCTAGACACAGTAGTATCGCTGGCTGGAATCCCAGTGCACTGCCCACAACTTCTGCTTCACCGACTTCTCCGGGTATTGGCCCAGAAGAAGATGAAGACATTCGCAGAGCTATTCAGCTTTCTCTCCAGACGACGGCTGGAACATGTCACGGTGCTACAGATGCAGCTCTCTCACCGCCATTGCCAGTATCAGCTCCTGATTGGGAAGACTGGGAAAGATGCGAATCAAGCGGAAAAGAGGCCTCAGCTGTGGATTCTAATGAGCAAGATAGTGAATCCGTGATGTCGTCGGCCTCAGAGGAAAAACCACCCGTGGTAAAGAACGAAAGCTCGGCAGCATACTCGTCTATCGGCGAGTGTGTTATATGCTTCGATGGCCCTCAGTCTGCTGTATGTGTGCCTTGTGGCCACAACGCAGTCTGCATGAAGTGTGCCGAAGAGATACTTACAACTACTGCCGAGTGCCCAGTGTGCCGGGCTCATATTCGCGAGCTGATCAAGTTGTACCGTGTTTAAGTAGGTGCAACCTCTTGTATAGTTTTCAAAATGAAACTTAATTTATGCAAATGGATCGACCACGAGCTCAGACACGATAGAGGCGAATCACTTCTCTGACCTGCTGCCGGCACACAGGACACAGTCGAGTGGTATCAAGAAGCTCCTGTGCGCAGTCCATGCAGACAGCGTTGTGACCGCACGGGACGCATACGGCTTCCTGGTGGCCATCAAAGCAAATCACGCATTCGTCATAGCTCTGAGCCCCAGCACCTTGCCCAGGAATACTCTTCGCTGGAGGACTCACAGTAGCGGGAGATGGGGATGCTGTACCATGAACAGCCGCCGAGTCATCGTCACGAATTAGCTGCACAATCTCCACTCCGTCAGGCCCTACGACTGTTTCCGAGTAGCCCAGCGTTTCCAACATTGTGTCGGAGGGAGGTGGAGCAGATGGCGTCGAATTCGTTCTGGGGTGACGCCGGGATTCCTCAAGAGAGAGTCGTAGAGCTCGTTCCAAATCGCGCTGCTCCTGAAGCAACGCAGCTTGGGTAGGATTATTACTTTGAGCCGGCACAGCGGCAGACCGAGCAGGTTGTGGTGCCGGAGTTTGCTGGCTTCCAAACGCGGTAGTGATTGGACTCACTGGGGCGTTGACCTGTACAAACAATACTTCATGTTAGAACGTAACAACAACGAATAATTTGAGAATATCAGCAGACGATGTTACCCGGAGACTGGTCAGGAACGATTTCCACGCAATCAGTTCGCCTTGGTTTGAAGCAGCAAAATCCATCGGCTGGACGGCCGAGACTCGACTCGTACCTAGCTTCCGCGACACCTTCAAGGACAGCCGAAACTCTTTTCGGTTAAGCCATGTAACATCGTCATTCTGTTGAATTCCGTCGCTAGTTCGATACAGAAGCTCCGAGCTGGCGAAACCAATACATACGCACGAATGTTTTCTCGCTCAGTATCAAATTTAAAGAACTGCCACGAGGTAGTAAAACGTACATTGGGACCGGCGGGCGTCGTTCTCCTGGCTTCATGGGGAATAAATCAATCTCGACAAGATCCCGCGCTGCAGTCCGCAGCACCATAGTGTACCTGAGTACAGTACAACAAACGCATTAGATCCTAGATAGATTCCCATAGATCCGCAAGATGCTCCCTCTACCTCTTTTTCCACGAGTCCAAGCTTGAAATTCCCACCGCAATCGACAAAAAGTTGTCTGATCTCTCATACAACCATCCCGAGTAGATACAAAGTTTCTACAAAAATCCCATAACCCACCCCGAATAAAAACAATATCAGAAAAAGGCACCAAATAACCCCCATCCACCAACGTCGAGTCTTCTACCTTCTCAATGTGCTCCACACACTGAATGTACTTGAGGCCTCGTCCTTCTGACGTCCTGTAGGATTGACGTGCAATGTCCAGCGCTGTCTGCGCCTTGGTGGACGTCTTGGCGAAGTAATCGACCGCCGGAGTTTCCAGCAGCAGTCGCACCACTTCACTCTTGCCACAGGCCGTGGCGATGTGCAGCGGCGTGTTGCCCTGCGAGTCGCGGGCGTTGCAGTCCACACCGTATGTCAGCAGCGCCTGCACGCAGTGGAGATGGCCCTGCGAGCACGCGTTGGCCAGAGGCGAGTAGCCGTACACGGGGTCCCTCCACTCGGCGTAGAAGCGCGTCGCGGGCGTGAGGCGCGTCAGTCCTTCGCGCAGCGTCGCCAGGTCCCCGCTCTTGGCCGCCACCCACAGGGCCTGCTCCTCTGGACACAGCGACTGCGTCAGCCAGCTCGTGGCGTTCCCCATGGTCGCACTCACGTCTTTTTGTCGAATGGCAGGTTCAAGCAGAAACCGAGCGTTCAAAACTTAATATTGTACATCTCAGATAAGTATAGTTTATCCAAGATATGATATGTCTATGTTTTGGTACCCTGCGAAATACGGATTGGCAGGAATGATTGCAGTCAATATCCATTGCTGGATGCTGGAATAGGTTGCGAACTAATGCTGGAGGTCTGCGCTGGCTGGCAATGCGAACACCTCGTCGCTTACCTCGTTCCTATTGAAGTCGTCGATATCTAAGGACGTACCTTGAAGCACGACGAACTGCAGATTCGGGCAATGTACGCTTATGGTGTTCCGCATCAGTTGGTCGCAGCCTCGGAGATTCAGACGCCGCAGCACCGGCGAGCGGATGTACAAGTGCGTGAGGTTCTTGAGGAACGACAAGTCCAGGTCTACCACTCGCTCGAGGTCCAGCAACACGAACTGCAACTTGTCGTTGCGCGACAGATCGAGCATCTCCAGGAGCTTCGATGTCACATGCACTCGAGTGAGTTTCGCACAGCTGCCGAGGTCGAGTCTCCGCAGAGCAGGAAGGTCTCCTGCATCCACGAGCACCTGCTCAAGCTGCGAGCATCCAGCGAGACTGAGGACTTCCAGCGAAGGAGACCTCGGGAGCAGGTTCTTGATGAGATGTCGTGCCTGCAGCGCCGACAAGTTCCGCGAGGACAGCGTTAGCTTCTTGAGCTGTGGCAGGCTTGTGTCGGCGTGGAACTTGCTCACGGGGCAGTTCTCAATGGTCAGAACCTCCACGTTCGGCGCGACGATTGCAGGTTCTTGCACCTGGTAACATTGGCGAATGGTGACCGTCTTGAGCTCCTAGGACAGGAGATGCACGTAGAAGCCGCTGATGCAGGTAACTCGCGTCAGCACCAGTTCTCGTAACTTCCAACTCTTGTTCAACCACGGTATGAGCGACTGCATCGTCGGCATCTCGTCCAGAATCGCGTCCTGTAGCCGCAGACACCACACGTGCGGGAATTCATTGGCTAGACGACCCATTGCCTCGGAATTGCTGATGTTGCTGGCCGTGAGCTCCCATGTGTGCCGCGGAATTGCAGCATAGAAGTTGCGACTGGCCGCCCGCATGGCGCACAACTCGAAGCTGCTGAGCCAGGAGCTCAGGTGCCCCAGCACCGCCGGAGACTCAAGTGCCATCAATTCTGATATGAAATGCCAATATTTTTTGCAAAACGACCTTCACTCGACAATTTTAATTAATTTAAAAAATGACACAAATTTTGTGACTCACAATAGCATCAACAATTATTCATTTAGTGATGCACAATTATTTTTTTGTCTGGCATCACCATTTTGACCACCAACGATGAACAGTGACAGCGAGAGCGATGGCGAGCAGCTGATGCTGTCGGGTGCGGCGCTGGCGGCTCTGCAGGAGTTCGCTATCGAGCGTGGCATCGCCGTGGAAGGCGACTCGATCGACGTGCGCAAGGACATCCAGAAGGCGCTGGACGTCGAGCCCAAGGAGGACTCGTTCGTGTTCAAGTTCGGCCAGTCGCAGGACGCGCAGGACGCGGAGATCACCATCCGCCTTAACGGCCTACGCCGTGACATCGGCCAGACGCTGCAGTCCACGGGCCTCACGCTCTGGCGCGCTGGGGACTTCCTCAGCGACTTCATGTACCAGAACCGCAGTCGCTTTGTCGGCAAATCGGTCATCGAGTTGGGCAGTGGGCTCGGACTTATTGGCATCTTGGCGTCCTACCTGACCGACCAGCAGGTGGTGATCACCGACGGAGACGACGACACCATCGAGCTGCTGGTCGCCAATTGCAAGCTCAACGAGGTGGAGAGCAGGGTCCAGTGCCAGAAGCTGCTCTGGGGCGTCGACCTGGACCGGTTTCAGGACAAGTTTGACGTCATTCTGGGCGCCGACATCATCTACGAGCAGGAGCACGTGGTGTCGCTCTTCGAGACGGCCAAGTATCTGCTCAAGCCGGGTCGACGCAGCGTGGAGGACGGAGGCAAGGCTGCGTCCGAGTTCTTGCTGGCGTACACGAAGCGCAACGTGTCCATCGACTACGTCTTGGACACTGCCAAGAGCTTTGGCTTTGAGTGGAAAGAGCCCACGAACGACGAAGGGATCTGCACCTTTAGATTAGTGTAAACTTGTCTGCGCGCGACGCAGCGGAAATGAGGCTGACGACTTCATCTAGACAATCGGGTGTGCGGGTTGTAGCTCTATGACTGTGTGTTCGCTGCAGGTGACGATGAACCCGACGAGGAGGAGGACGAGTATTTCTCACTGAACTCGTGCAGGATGCGGCGCTGCTTTGGGTGGAGACTCACGTGGGGCCTCTTGGTCTTCACAAGGTCAAAGGCCGCTTCGAGCGTCATGCTACGGTACTGGATGAGAAATGCCACCACCACCACTGTGCTTCGCCCACGCCCAGCTTTGCAGTGCACATACGTCGTGTTCTGCCTCACATCAACCTGCTCGTGGACAAAGTCCACACACCTTCGTGAGCGCACACATAACGGCGTCAGTTAATGCCCTCCCTCCGGAAGGTACTGCATCTCCTACAGTATCAGACGAACCTCTGGATGGTCTCCAAAGTCGGCGGAGAAAAGTCTCCCGTCGAGCCGAAACACTGCGCAACTTGTGCGCTTTCCCACTCCTCTGCCATGCAAAAACTTAGAATGAACTCATTGCCCAAGTTCCAGGCGCTGCAATGCACTTGACACACCTGGAGACACGGGCGTTGCCAAGAGGTTTGGCAGCAGCTCAACCGACTGGTTCATTGTGACAATTGCTCTCACACCTTCATCTTGCACCAACTAAATCCACTCTCCATAAGATCTACATGAAGTAACCATTCTCACGCATAATGGCCGTCTACTGTACCTGGTCCAAATGGTTCTCGTTCTGCAGCGGCAATGCGCCGAGGATCAACTTGGACTCGATGTGACTCCACCATGGCCGGCGCTGCTCGTGGCGCAGCAGCAGGTTGTACAGCAGCGACACGTGGAAAACCTGCTCGACCGTGAATCAAGCACATCGGATACAGTTACAGCCAAGACGTCACCTAACTTACCACGCCGCGGTTGCGCTTGGTCATCTCAATGCCCTTGTCGTCCGATTGACAAGCAAACAGTGGCGATGACATGCAAAAATGTAGCCATGTGTTGTGACATGGCTACAAATAGGCGGAGTGACTCAAGAGACCAACTGCTATTCTTCTTTGCTGTTGTCCGTTCAATATGAGCATGAACCCGTCGCTTTCGGTGGCCTCGTCCAAGGTCGGCATTGTCCGGCGGGTGTCCGTGCCATCAGGTCCAAGCGACGCAGAGCTGTTGACGTCCTTGAAGCGGACATTGCTGATAACAGCTCTGGAGACTCCGTAGGTGGTTCGATGATAAAATGGATGCAATTGAGGCGCTGACGTTGATTATTTGGTGTTGAACAGCCCTCGATTTCGCAGCGACATCGACGTGGTCATGATTCAGCAGCACTTGGCGAGCCTTGGGGTGTTCGCGTCAGTTGCACCACAGATTCTGCACTGTACGGTCAACATTGGTTTGGTTCCCTGTTGTAGCATTTGCAAAAGCTGACGTGAACTGTTGTGCTTGTTAAAAACAGACTTGGCTACCGAGTGTACAATTACTGTTGGTGCAGTTTTTTTATTTATTTGTCTAGAGTTCCTGGGTCACTCACTAACACAGATATCATGACTTGGATCCGACCGTTTAGCGTATACCCGATGGGGATGTTCTGTTTTATCAGGTGCACGAAGAGCAGAGTATTCTAATGCGTTGTTGTCATTGACTTACATTTGTGCCAATTCGATACAGGAGGACGTCGTCGACGATTATTCCCACGCGTATATTGTGGTACGTTCACCCCACGATGTTACAATTCCATGTTAGTCTCTAACCTTTGGGAACTTTTTGCGTTTTCTCAGCTCGAAGGCTCTCTTTGTGGCTACTTTAACAAAGCTTTTAGTGAACGGCACAGTCGAGGCGACGATTTTCGGTCTTGGAACAGCAAAAAGACCAATGCTAAAGGCGTAACGATCGATTTTGGAGACCTGCAAGTCACCTATGGCAAAGGAGGTAATGGATCCACTTAGCACTAAAAACATGATGACGACGCTAATTGCGTTGTGTATGTTTCTTCTTTGCAGCCATATGCGGGATCGACGATTTTTACTCGTGCTCACTGGCTTCACGGAGTCGGCGCCATCTGAAGCCTCACTGTCGTCGCAGGAGTGTGGTAGGCAGATGAAGTCAACCTATGGAGTTTATTTTTGTGGGCGAAGCTTTGTAGTTTACAAAGTTGTTGTGTCCTGCAGCATAGCCAAGAATCCACTACTGCCATTATGCTAGCAAAGGTTTGGGTCTACCACGAGATTATATCATAAACTTTGTACTTATTCACATTAATATTTTAAATGATACGAGCAGGATTCACTGGATCGGGTAACTGAAAGATTTGGGTTGGTTTACGAACGCGGAGCACTTACGTCGACAAAGGTCGAGAAGACGTCAATGATCCGTTTTTTAGTAGTTTTTCTTCACTAACCATAGCTTCTGTGGGTATCTTACTGATGTACAGGAAACCTCTCGAACGGATGTTGCTCACTTAGCACTCTTCTCACTCTTATCTGAAACAGCGAGAAGAACGCTGCTTCAAACCGCATCAAAGCGAGAACTTAAGACGGGAGAAATCTTGTTTTCTCCTGATGCTGAAAAATATTCCAGCGCTTCAGCGTTTGCGATAGTGCGCAACGGCTGTCTAAATATCCATTGCGTCGAGTATGGTGATACTCCTAGCCCCGATCTGGATATGAATGCTTCAAAAAGCAACACCATGGCAGGAAATCCAAATACTAAGAACACCACATCAAGTACAATGTCGGTGCCTAACGGTGCTGTGGCTTCACTAGCTCGAGGCCAAACATTTGGCGATCAAATGGTTGCCCTCGGTCACACGCACATCTGGGCATCCAACCCTCGTCGGCGGCGCCAGGTCTCCATGCGGTTTAAGGTTGTTGCAGGTGACTCATCCACAGAAGTGTTACTGATTACAAGAGAGCAGTATGAGCAACTCATGCGCGAAGATCACCTTCGACTATCGCACACTCCGATATTCGGCACGGCATGCGTTCCTCACTCCTCAGCTTTATTAGCGTCAGCCATCGAAGGCCGAGATATCTCCCAGATGACTCGACAATTGCTGACAGATGCAACGTTATCAAAGTTTTTCTTCCAGTTTCCTCCGATTGTGCTCGAGCGCCTTTGTCATCACATGGAGATCCAGCATTTCGAGTCTCATGGTGTTCTCTTGGAAGCTGGTGGGTCCATCGATAGTGTATATATTGTCGTAACGGGATCTCTTCACAGTCGCCGATTTCAAGGGGCTGAAAGTGATCGCAGCGCAGGAAATAAGGTTCTGGTTCACCAGAGAAGTGCGAGGCGAATGTCCCTCGAGCAAGGGGTGCATTTTATTCCAGGTGATGCGTTTGGTGCTCGCGAGTTGATGAATCATTGTTATACCTCCGATTCACCGGTGTTGGTTGATGCTGGTACAACCTTACTTGGCATAACTCGCTCAACATTTGAGAGGTGGGTATCTCCTATGCGTCACAATACAATTGTGAAAGCTGGAAGCATCTTGCAGCCTTTTGTATGGAGTACTACATCTCCGCCAGCAAGCCCGCGACATTCGTATTCAGCCAACTATCCTTCATCATTGAAAGTGAATCGGCGACAGTCTGGCCCATCGATAATTTCCTGTGCAGTTGTTGAACGGGACCGAGGAAAAAGTCGGCGCCTTGATGACGCAGCGATTTTACTCAAGCGATTTGGGCTTTTTCCAACTCTGCCAAGATTCCTGCTGGCACAAATGCTAACCCAGGCCTGTCTGCAAAGCAAACATGCTGGAGAAGAGCTGTTTCACGAGGGGGGCGAGCACCGAGCACTTGTCGTTATTCTCTCGGGATTCGTGTCGTTCTATAGTATTGAGAACATGTCAGCTACTGTTGATATGTTCCAGAAACACCCATTTTGCATCTACTCAACGTTTTCTGGCAGTACCACAAGCCCAGAAGACTTCGTGACTGAGAGAAGAACGGAAGAAAATTCAGTGTCGCCTCCCTCTTCATCGTTGAAACACCGTGGTGCTATGCATGGCGTTCATATACAAACACTGCCGCCCCGTAATGCCTTTCGGACTGGAGTACTTCAAGATGGCACAGTTTGTCCTGCAACGGTGGTGGCCCAAACAGATTGTGAGTATCTTGTATTTGACGAGAAATTGTACGCGCAGTTGCTGGTTGAACACACCCCTGCCGTCGATATGAGCGCCTATGCATCTCCATCCGAGACTTCGGTGGCTCCGGTGGCACCCACTTCAGCTCCAGGATCAGTGCCACAACCAACCCCCAAGCCGGCCACACCAAAGACGGACATTCCACCCAATTTGCTCTCGTATCTTGAAGCAGCTCATATTCCTTGGTTACCGCTTTCTTCCGCGAAAAAGACGCTTCTGCTGCGTTCAATGCGCCATATGCATCTTGCTCCAGGACAACGGCTCATCAAGTATGATGAGGTCTTGAAACAGCTTGTGTTTGTCGTATCTGGAAAACTCGCCGTATATGTCCGTGAAAACCAGGAAGCCACATCAATTCTGAGCGCGAGTCAGCGCTCTGTCCAAAGTGTCGCTCTGGAGAAAAGTGTTGCTAGCAACTACTCTACTACATCTCAACAATTGTACCAAGAGCGAGACGGCATCGATGGTGCATCGAATCGAAAGGCTCTACAGCGTAAAATTGCGCGAATTTCAGAAGTGGAGACCCTGGACAATGAGTCTGAAGTCAAAGCTACCAGTCCCAATTCACGCTTTACTGACTTTGTATTGCACGCATCAAAACAAGCAAAAACGCAACAACCCAGCAAGACAGAGGGCCCACAGAAAGTCATCCCCAATCCTCCAGTAGGTACTCGGCGATCTCTGCATTCGATGGTTAACAAAGTGAAGTTTCAGCGCATGTCTGGAGATTCGAGCGCGAACAATGTTGCAGTGGAAAAGAAAGAGTCAACTAAGGTGCTGTTCATGCTTCACTTGTGCCCCGGAGATATCTACGGTGATGAAATAACAGCTCCAAGCGGCAATTTTCGGAGTGTTCACGACGTCTACGCAGATACCTCGCTGAATGGAAGCTCAGGAGCAAACGATACGGGAAACAATCAACCACGCGTGTCATCATCACTCGGAACAGAGGTTCTCTGCTTAGATCGTCAAGTATTCCATTCAATTCTTGCTAAAAGTGAAGAGGAAGCAGCAAGCGAGCTCATTGGAAGGTCGTCAAACGCGAAGGCGAAGTGGCAACTTGCGAGTAAGAGACTTTTTAAAAGAGCCTCTCACTCGACGATGGAGGAGACTGAGGGATATATCAAGCTGAAGAAGACTCCAAAGCTCTTTAATTTCTTCAAGAACATTCTGAATCAGCGACGATTTCTTACTATGGGCACTCTTGCCCATTTCCCATTGTTGCGAGATTTGTCGGAAGACGCTCGGCGCGAGCTGTGTCTAAACGCTCGGTTTGAAGCGCTGGATCGGTACACCGACGCTTACAAGGGCAATGGGGACTCCAATGGAACCGGACATCGGTTCTTCCTGTTGCTCACCGGACGTATACATCTCGTTGCCAATGGGCCAAATTGCCATGTCGTACCCCAAGACGCGAATTCGACTACCCCGGAGCACAATCTTTGTGAGGTTGGAGCAGGAGAAGGCTTCGGTGAGTTTGCAATTTTGGTGCCGGAAGCCCCTGCCTATACAGCGGCAATTGCTGCAGAGCCCACAAAGCTTTTGTCTATTCCTGCTGACAAGTTCTTGAGACATTGGCCATGCACGGAAGACGCACGCGGCAACATTGAGTATTTGCGTTCGCAGATACCATCTTTTATTTCGCTTGACCTCGAGAGGATCGCTTATCTGTATCATAGTTTTTCATTCCAGACGCACATACGAGGAACCAGTACGTTGTATTCTTGATCAGACATTGTGAGCTTGTTCTTGTTGTTGCTTATGTTTTGTCGGTATTTGCTCACAGATATTTTCCAGCTCCACGACACTAAGCGATCCTCAGCTCCAGAAAGAGAGGTGTATTTGATCAAGGAGGGCACGTGCTGCATCCGCCAATCTGTTACTCTTGCAAGCCGTCCAAACGGTGGCTATCGTTATGACCCATGCGACGACGAATGTGCGAGCACTCGAGAAGACAATCCTTCTCCGACGAGAAAAACTGCAAAAACTATCAAAATAATGGCAACCGTGGCAGATGTCGGGGTCGGGCACGTTTTCTGGATTGACAACGATCACGATCCCATTACTTTGGTAGCAACTTCGGCTGCTGTCACGATAGCTAGCATTTCAGTCGACAAGTTGAAAGCAATTGTGCCTCGAGGTCTGCTCGTTGGTCTCGAAGATTTGAGTGATCAATTACGCGAACTTTACGCGCAGCAGTATCAGTTGGCAAAGCGAGTGACAGCGACTGTAATGAACGAAAGACTGACAGCCCAGAGCCAACGGCTCCCAACAATTCAGCCTTGCACTGCTCAAAATCCTGACAATTCGCAGCAACCTCCCGGCAGCGTTTTATCACCTTGCGGATCACCACATCGAAAAAATGTCGACTCCGTCACGGACAACGATTTGGACGTGAATACAGATAGCTCGATGCATATCGATACGGTAAATGCTACCTATCGGGCCCAGCGTAGATTGGAGCGCTACAATATTCCGAGTGAAGTGTCGGTGACCAAGTTAGTAGGATCATTTCTAGACAAAAATCAAGCTGCTGGCGATACAAAAGTCATTGATGATCAACCGCAGCAGAAAAGTACGGCCAAGCAAGATGAATGCAGCAGTGCTGAAGTTACGACTGAGCCCGTCGGTGCACAACAAAACGAAGTATCGAGTCTGCTACGATTGAACGTGAAAATCCCTGGTGCTGGAAACTTGAAGGGTGGTTCTCCAAGTTTCAGTAGTATAACAAAGGCTACTACAACTTCCACAGAATGGAGAAGGCACTCGATAAAGAGTGATCGTGGCATGACAATTGATATTGAAAAGGTGATCAGCTCGAATCAAGAGAATCTGGTGATTTATGAGGTTGATGTCCGCTCAAGAGTGCGTGCACAGATGTGTACGTTTGAATCGCCGCTGCGAGCGATGCGTTTGGAGCCTTCTTGTACCCCAGTGAACAGCTTGGGGAAGTATTTTACTGATTCGCCATCCCCCTTCGCGCGGCCAGGGGACTCCTATCAGAGGCAGCATCTAGGTTTACTACACTATCTACCCACCCCACCAACAGAAGTGCGAACTAAACCGCAACATCACAAGCCGGCAAAGTCGTTCAGGTCAAATGCAAAGCAGATGCCGGTGATTTCACGTTCCGACGCTCCATCTCACGCAATGCTGACGCGAAAGCAAGGATTTCTCACGGCGTTACGTGTGAGGAATGCGGTCTCTTTCGACGGCGACGGTCGTGATATCCTCGATACAATTCTCCCTCGAGTTCATCAAGGACGCCGATTCTTCTATGCTCTGGTTGACAGTGAGCTCCGAGAGTACGCTGACACCATCGCTCTCCAAAATCTATCACAAACACCTTGGATTCGTCGCTACAGCCTCCACAATCCTCGTAGGACATGCACAGTGAGTGACGTACCTGTCACGTCGGGTCAAGCCGAAGCCTTGCTGCGGCAAAGCTTCCTGTTAAACATCGACAACGCGACTCAACTGTTTTTCACAGCAGCCAGTGCGATTGATAAGCTCAAGTGGATGACCGAACTCAGTCAAGCATGCGTGCTTGGAGGGTTACAACATCCCGTCTCTATCAAAGTGCAGTCCACACCTATCGCTGCTACGCCACCTCCTGGAGACCCAGCAGCACTCGCAGCAGCGGTAATTGATGCTTTCAAAGGCCGGCGTAAGTCAAGCGTAAAGGAGCGAAAGCGATCATCCATCTTCGTGCCGAAACCCAAGCCTGAAGACACGCTGCACGTAGAATATCACATCAGCTGAGAGTCCGCTCGCTTTTCATTCACTTTGCCTTCCTTCTCACACGTGCAGCACCATCTACTTGAGCTCCACCGTGGGGTACCACTGCTTGAGCGTGTCCGTGAGCTCCCGGAAGCTGTCGTCCACCACCTTGTTGACGAGGATCGCGTCGAACACGCCTGGCTGCTGTCCGTAGGCCAGCTCGCCCGCGGCGTTCTTGACGCGGAGCTGGATCTTGTCCTCCGTCTCGGTCGCGCGTCCGCGCAGCCGCTTCTCGAGCTCGTCCATGGACGGCGGAGCGATGAAGAGGAACTTGGCGCGGATGCCCGACGCCTTGACCTGCTGCACACCCTGGATGTCGATGTCCAGGATGCAGATCTTGCCCTTCTGCTGCACGTCCTGCACGGCGCGCTTGCTGGTGCCGTACACGTTGACGTGCACCTCTGCGTGCTCGAGGAACAGTCCGGCCTCGATCTCCTTGAGCACCTGCTCCTTCTGCGTGAAGTGGTAGGCCACGCCGTCCACTTCGCCCTCGCGCGGGCCGCGCGTCGTGTGGCTCACGGAGAAGCCGAAAGTGCTGGGAAACTTCTCGAGCAGCAGGTTGATGAGCGTGCCCTTGCCCACGCCCGACGGGCCGGCGATCACGATGGGCGGCAGCTCCGCGTGGGGCGGCTGGAAGGCCGAGAAGTGGTCGGCGGCGAAGGCCACGACGTCCTGCGGCTTCTCCAGTAGCAGCGCCGACATGAAGCCGCTCAGCAGCGTCTTGATCTCCGGGTGCGACTCCACGTAGGCCGCGTGGTCCTTCTTGAGCGCCTCCTTGCGCTCGTTCAGCAGCGACAGCTCCTCGAACGACAGCGACTCCAGCGCCTTGGTCGCCTCCTGCTCCGCTGCACTCATGACGTCACGATGTTTTTTGTGAACTGGTTGGAATCGGAGTGCGAAGTAGCGCTATGAAGTATAAACCGTTACTATTACTACTTCACGTGAACTACTGTAGTAAGTTAGTTGCTTCACGTGACGAGGCGAGCGTTGCAAATGGCTACACGTTTAAACCCCGGCAGCTATACGTATCTTCTTGCATGGCTTTTAATGCTCAGGGCAACTACTGCAGCACACTCGCGTTGGCCGATAAATTCACTTCTTCGTCCTGTGCAGGAGCGTCATACGCAGTCGCCTGGGCCGGAGCGTATTGAGGAGGGGCCGCCGAGCCAAACGCAGGAGGCTGCGCAGCGGGGGCGGCGGCGGGTGCGTTGGCATCTGCGCTGGCGGCGAACTTCGGGTTGAAGATCTTGAACTGGGGTGGCCCGCGGGCTGCTACGCCAGCGTTAGGAGGCACGTAGCCCGGGTACCCGCCTGCCGGCTTATTAGCGTACGTGGAGGCGTACGGGTTCGCACCGGGAGCAGGAGGAGAAGGAGCGGCTCCGTCCGGCGCAGGGGTGTCAGCTGATGCAGGGGCCGCCGGCATCATGACGGACGGGGGCGGCGCCGTGACCTTGACCTCGCGCTTGTTGCCGAACTTGGCCGTCAGCTCCTCGTTGCCCACGCTCGAGCCGAAGCCGTCTGCCTGGATGGGGCGGTAGTCCTTGGGGCGAGCGAATCGGGACGGTCCGCCACGAGGAATGGCACTGTGCGTGGCAGCAGCATACAGATTGTTCTGCGCTGTCTGCTGTTGCGGGGGCATGCCCATCGGAGGGCCCTGCATCGCCGAGTAGTCTCCGCCCATCGGAGGCGGTGCAATGACCGGTCGAGGTGCCAACGGGTCCACCGACGGCGTGACTCCAGGCGGGAGCATCGACGCAGCCTGCGTCGGGTCTTCGTGTCGGAACTGCAGCGGGAGCAGGAACTGGCGGATGTTGTCGCCCTTGGCCACGTCGTACGGCGTGCGGCCGCTGCGGTTGCGCAACGCGGGGTTGGCGCCATTGTTCACCAGGTACTTGACAGCGTCGTCGCGACTCTGAGCTGCTGCGTAGTGCAGCGGCGAGTTCTGGCGCGGACACATGGCGTTCACGTCAACGTTGTGGGCCAGCAGGAGCTCCAGGAAGTCCACGCGGCCGTAGTACGCCGCCGTGTGGATGGGCAGGTTCCCCGCCTCGTTCTTGGCGTTCGGGTCCATGTTCTGCTCTTCCAGCAAACTCACGAACTTGTCGTGCAGACCCTGCTCGATGGCGGCGTGGAACTCCTGTTCGGGCATGAGCGTGGGCGCCAGCAGCTCGCCCAGGTTCTTGACGTTGAGCTTCTCCGCGAAGTAGCCGAACATTGTGCTGATGGGTTCCTTTTTAGCTCGCAACTACAGCGGCCTGGGGGGAGATACACACACAGAGGGGGGAGTGCAGAGGAGGAGGGACCACCTTCTCACCTGGAGGACAGCGCTATTAATTAAGCGGGGCGCGAAGCAGCGGGCTGTCGCGTGCGTGGTTTTACTTTGAACTGAAGCGCCACGTAGGTTACCAAAAGCAAAGTTTTAGTCCCTGAGAACTAGTTTTTGGGTCAGACTAAAACAAAATAGGTTGTTTCAAAAGGTCACAGTTTTTAGTCCGTCAAAACTAGTTCTTGGATCGGACTAAAACAAGATTTAAATGGAGTGGTGTACACAATGTATCCATGCATCCAAAGTGTCGGAAACTTTTGTGCGACAGTCAAGTCGAGAATCCACCTCCTCATTCTCGATTAATTCGTATCAGACTCACGACCAAAGATGATTCCTGCCGCGCAGCCACTTCCGCAGACAGCGGCCGACATCGCGCCGCGCTCGTACGTGCCCATGAAGGACCCGCGGACGGGGATCGACACGACGAACGCCGAGTGCGCGCGCTGCCGCAAGGGTCTCTTCGAGAAGGACATGGTCAAGCAGCCGCAGTGCGGCCACCTCTTCCACGCGCACTGCATCGACAACCACCTGCGCTCCGAGATCTGCTGCCCCGTGTGCAAGGTGCAGGTGCTGTTTCCGGCCGTGGCCGCCACGATCGTGCACGACGGCAGGGCGGGCGGCGCAATCTACCCATCGGCCCAGCTGCCTCCGCGAGCGGTCCCCGTGGCGACGGCCTTCGCGCCGGTGGACGGCACGGACGCGCGCGACTACGCGGCGTGTCGGGACTGCGGGCAAATGTTCTACCGTGACCCGACCAAGGTGCGTCCCGAGACCAACGGGTGGCACCGCTGCCAGCGCTGCGCACAGACAGACATCGTCGAGTTCATCCGAGGCAGTTTTTGCGTGCTACAGTGAGTCTTGCAGCGGCGACAGCTTGTGGTTCAGGCGTGCTGACACCATTCGATCGGACTGGGGACTGCATGGGAGCCGCAAGCCGCTCAGTTTTTTTTATATATCACCTTTTTGTACGCTTCGCTCAGCCATAACGAGGAGGATCAAGTGAAACAGTGAGAACACGAATGCAAACGTTTTGGCAGTCATGTTGTCCTGTGGCACCCCAGGAGTGTTCCCAATATTTCGTCCTTTGCTCAAGATTCTGTTGAAGAATCTCTTTCGTAAGATGTACTACTTTTACTTCGCACCGTTCGTCGCACAGTTGAAGTAAACCTTAAACTTCAAATTCACGCTGCAAAAGTGATTCATCTTCCAAACCTCAAATTTCAAATTTACGCTGCAAAAGTGAAAGTTCCGAAAACCAGATCGCTCATCAAAGCACGGAAGGCCCATGGTGACCAGGAAACGGACCAAGCCCGGTGTGCGCAATGGAGGCCCCACTGGGGCCCGCCGCGGGTCGTCGTCTAAGCTGAAGAACCTCTTGAACGTTGGGGACTGGCTGGGTGCGTCTCCTCTCGCCCCTTGTCGCGTGCTCTCGCGCTCCCAAACTCACCAATTCTGTGGATTTGTGCAGACGTCCTGGACCTCGACGGCGTGTGGAACGTGGCGCGAGTGCTGAGCGTCCCGTCACCCGGAGAGGTGCATCCCTGTACTCAGCTCCTTTCTGGGCGTTCCCGGCCTCTAACGCTTGCTCTGAAAGGTGGAGATCACGTACGACGGATGGCCGAAGGACTTCGACGAGGTCGTGCGCATCGACAGCGACCGGGTGGCGCCCTACCACACGTTCACGAAGACGGTCAAGTGCTGGGTCAAGTACCTCAACTGGCCGTTGTGGCCCTCGCTGGTACGTAGCTCAGCTACCTTAATTTTTAAGTTCATATTTGTGCTAATGCTACTGCTGGACGTGTCGTAGATCACGATCCGGACGCCAGGGACACCGGAAGGCGTTCGGAACCTGATGGCTGAGCATCGACTCCATGTGGACTTTTTTGATAACGCCATTTTTACCAAAAGAGATCGGTACGAGCTCTTTCCGACTGGGATTTGGCTGGTAGTTGTTCTTGACAATGGTGTGTGTCGCAGGTGCTGGCAGAAGAAGGGTCAAGCCCGGGCCTTTGAAAATAACTACGATGCGAAGCGCATGGCGTCGACTGGTGAGCAGTTTGAACGATCTCTGGGATGGGTGCTGCAATCCGACGCGTCCACGACGATGCCTAAGTTTGCGGTAGGAACTCTACCGATCAAGTACAAGAACGGCGAGACAGAATGCGTTGAGACAGTGAGGGAAAAAATGGGTGACGAGCTCTGGTTCCAAAGCTTCGCGGGAAACAGAATGCGTCACCGTTTGTGTCACGTCTACGAAACGACGGATGATGAGGAAGAAGAAGAAGAAGACTCGTCAAGCGATGATACAGTACCAACAAAGCCGACCGAGAAAATATTGGATCTGTCGGCGAGGAAGGAGACTCCCATTATTCTCCAAGCGACGAAGAGACCGCCTCCTGTCAAGATAGAGCTGCATCCACATTCGGAGCCTGAAGTGCCGTACGAGCTAGATCCAATTGACAGCAGCGGCAGCGACGATAGTGACAGCAGCGACAGTCAAGAGGGCAATCAATCGAAGAGAAGAAGGCTGCAAACCAGACCGCGGTCTAATCTGTCGACGAAGGCAAAATCTGGGCAAAAGGAGAGACGCATACCTCGACCTCAAGCGCGTAAAGCCTCTGGACGTCACATTTCGCCACAAACGGAAAAGCTCCACAAACGGAAAGGTACCTCTCCGACTTCGCAAGTTCACCCTTAAAAGGGAAGTATATTGACACTAACGTAATGCTTTGCAAGCAATAGATTCAATCGCCTCTTTCGTGGATTCTGCCGAGCTGGATCGCTCTCTTCTTGTTTCGGCGGGCAAATCCGACAGTTCTGACGGTGAGGAATCGAAAGACACCGCCGAGGAACACTCGGAGAAGAGGGGCCAGGTTGAAGTCAAAGGTGTGGATGTCAAAGGTGTGGATGAGGCTGATGCAAAACCCTCGTCAACGGTAGTTTCAGTCGACTCAAGCGGCCTTACCTCAACGACAGTCAGCACCAACGACACAAGTGAGAAGGGATCCCAAGAACTGCGAGGGCGATTCTGTATGATGCAGGCTGCCGAAAAGGGTAATGACAATAGTTCATTTGCTCTGTTGTTGTTCATTTCTAACTTGTGATTAATGTGGCTTTTGTGCAGAGGCGTCTCCAGCGGTCGAAGCCAAAGAGAAGGCAAAGGGATCAAGGAAGACAATCATCGCTGTACCGAGAAAGTTTGATGAGGAGGCAACAGCTCGCAAGCCTTTCAACTCGACAAACGCAATGCTTCACATGGCGCCACCTCCCCGCCTTCGTCTTGTCAAGCAAAGCGTTGGGAATGGGGTTGCGTTGGCATCTCCATCGACGGCAGTTTTCAGCTCCAGCAACGGATTCTCAATGGAGTCGTGGTTCAAGCGGAAGTTGGTTGCAGATTTTATTGCTGGTGAGTCACTCAACAAAGGCGTGCCGAGCCAGCTCTGAAATTTCGAGTGTGAAGTGAAGTTAACGGTAGTCATACACGGCGTAACGTGTTCCGTCATGTATCTGCTGGGGATGACGATATTTGCCAGAACAGGTGTGCAAATTGCATACGTTGCGGATCAAGCCCGACGATGAAGTTTAACTGAAACCGGCTGTAGTAGCACTATTAGGGCTCTGAAGAAGCGGGGAAAAAACATGGAGTACAGTCGTGCACCTCGTTTTCGGCACGGTTCACTCAGGCAAGGTGCTATAATAGTACTTCAGTAGTACTATGTAGAAGTACTACAGTAGTAGATTTTGCTGGGACCTCTGGTCATTTTCATGTTAAGGAATGTGGCCCAAATTATTCCAATATTCACGTAAACATTTCCAAAATCATATGATAATCTTGCCAGCAGAAGTTGTGCTTTTGATTCCATCAACGGAATCACCGTCGATCCCGTTCCCAGTCAAGTCCGCCATGACGCCCAAGAGAAGGACCAGCAATTCGTCCACCCGCAACTCGTCGCCCCGACAGAGCGTAGTGCTGACAAAGGGCGACTGGCTCGGTGCGTTCCTCCTCTCCGGGTCTGCTGCCGTTAGAGGGTCCAATCTAACTGCTGCTTCTACGATGCGATATCTTTGTTATTGTGCGGCAGACGTGATGGATAGCGACGGGGTGTGGAACGTCGCTCGAGTACTGAGCGTGCCATCACCCGAAAAGGTACTGGGCGTAGTTCACAGCTGATGGAAATACTACGCGATGCTGACCTCTGGGATGTTGATACATCGAGTGTATGTAGGTTGAAGTCATGTACGACGGTTGGCCCGAAGAGTACGACGAGGTTGTGCGTGTGGACAGCCACCGGGTGGCGCCCTTCCACACGTTCACGTGGGCTGTCAAGTGCTGGGTCAAGTATCTCAACTGGCCCATGTGGCCCTCAGTGGTGTGCACGCAGCTGTAACTAACCGTTCTACCCACTAGGAGATGTCGCTAACGCCGTTGTTGATGATAAGTAGATTACGATTCGGACGCCAGGAACGCTTAAAGGGGTCAAGAACCTCCAGATGGAAAATCGACTTAACGTAGATTTCCTGGACGACCCCAACTTTGCCAAGCGAGATCGGTAGGTGTGAGCTTTGGAGCTTGAAGCTGTTGATTGGACTTAGAGTTTGGTTGTTGGTGTAGGTGCTGGGAAAAGAAGCGTCAAGTGAAAACGTTTGATGACAATTACGATGCGAACCGCATGCAAACAAATGGCGCGCAGTTCGAGCGAGCGCTGGAATTTATGCTTCGGTCGGATGCTACCACGAAAATGCCGAGGTTTGCCAAGGGGACGCTTCCTTTGCAGTACGAGGATGCAACGACAGATTCTGTCGAAGGAATGCGGAAGAGTATGGGAGTCGGACTTTGGTATCGAAACTTTGCCAACAACAAAGAGCGCCACATGAAGACGCATGTCTACGAAGTGATAGGGGACGACGAAGCGGACACAAGCAGCGGATCCGGGAAGTTGACAATAAGAAGACCGAAAACGTCGTCAACAACTGGGGAGCAGCTTCCAACACACTCGAAACAAAAGAAAAAGCGACCACTTCCTGCAAAAAAGCAGTCGATCCCGGTGAAGATAGAAGAAGAGCCGTTAATGGAGAATGAAGCGCCTTATGATCTCGGCGCAATGGGGAGCAGTGATAGCTGTGGCGATAGTGAGCGTGAACGACAAGCTTTACTCATGAAGAAAAGACGCAAGAACCGACCACCCGTGTCTCCAACAGCAATCGGAAAGGAATCACGAAACGAGAGGCACGTGATCTCACCAAAGGAAACTAATGTTGCGATAAGTATGCCACGGCATGTTACGGTGTTGATGGATGACATTATTGTCGACGATGATGAGGATAGTGGAAGCAGTGGAGTGGCTAAACCGAGATCAACACGGGTCACTTCCGCGGGGAGTAGTGCCATGCGTTCTCGCGCAATGACCGCTACCTCGCCAGTTCAGGCGAAGACCAGTACATCAAGAAAAAGCCCCGACAAAAGTGCGTGGTGGGTGAAGAATACAAAGTGATGTTGCTGGATTAATGTGATATTTGTCTTGTTTTGGGTGCGCAGAACGAGCCAAGATGGCAGCTAGACGAAGTATTCCGCCGATCCGTAGTTTTGCTGCGAGCGCTAAGCCAAAGTCTTCTCGTCACTCAAATTCAGATGATGATTCAGAAGAAGAAAAAGCAGTTCCGAGAAATGCAGTGAATGACGTCGAGCAGCATAAACTATCCCCAAGACATTTGGTTGAATCACATCGCAGTGAGCATTTCGAGAAGCAAAAGTCTCGCTTTGCTGATGTCAGTGCACCAAGGACACCAAGACAACCGAAGCCAACAAAACGCCCAAAGCCAAAGGCGGTGTTGCCTCTGATCGAGCAGCGCATTACGGTCGCTCAGGAGTTGCTACGAGACCTGGATAAAGAGAAGCAGCACGAGGCCAAAAGCGTTGTAGACCAAGAGCGGAAAAAGACGAGTGCTCGTCTGAGCAGTTTTTCTCCCCGTGGCTGTAAGTACCATCATGCATTTTGCATTTTCATCTTCCATGCCAAGCAGTAACCATTGTAAAATATTCGCAGCCCGCGACGAAAATCGACCGATTATTCACCGAAAGAAGACGTGCCGACCAGAGAGCTCAGATCTATCGTTCCTCCGCCCAGGCAGCGAGAGCTACGAATCTCAGGGTATTGATACCATGCGTGAAGGTATGGTACGCATATTTCAGCTTCACTAATGGCGATGCGTAGCGCTAACTTGATATATCTGGGCTTACAGAGACTTCATTCGACTTTGGTTTGGAGACCGAAGAGCTGGGCCACTCATTTCTGTCGGCAGATAAAGCCTTCAGTTTTGATAGTCAAGAATCAAAGGGTGTCGCCACACCATTTGACGAACCTATGGTGAAAGACCCTCCACGACATCCCAAAGAGAGCGCGTGCAGCAAGAAAGCTGAGCCAAAAACTCGCAAGGTGAAAAGCGTTGCTGGTTCAAAGCATCGTGCAGAGGAGAAAACAAACTCAGACGATGGGCGCGAGGAAAAATCTCAAGAGGTGCGTCGACATTGCTGTGTTATGCGGGCTGGCTTAAAAGGTAAGCCTTCATGTAGCTTACTTCAGTAAAGGTTGAAACTGTCCTGAGTCTTGACCGAGGTTTGGTTGTATTGTACTAGGCACACTGGAGGTTGTTGATGAAAAAGCGGAATCGAAAAAATTACCGAGGCAGACTGTGATCAACATTTCACGGAAGTTCGGCGAGCCTGTCAAAGAAGCGTCGTATGTGTCCACAAGTTCGACAGACTCCATGCTGCGTATTTCGACGCCGTCGGTGCCACGTGACGATGCCGATGACCACGCTGACACAGCGTTGACGCCTCCCCCGGCGGAAGTTTTTAGCTCGAGCGAAGGGTTTTCGATGGACAAGTGGCTCAAACGCTCGCTGGTCACCAATCTCCGCAGAACTGGCATGATGAATTGATGTTCATGCCTTGATCAAGGGGAACACGTATTTAGCGTTCATAAACTAACAGATCAGCAACAATAACGATGATGTGAACGCAGTCTGGGGATCTATTCTGGTAAGTGTTTGGATGTGAGTGCTGACACAAGTTCTTGTGCCGAGCTCCGAGCGCAAGAATATGAAACAAATGGGAAGTCGTGGCGACGATGAGGAATACACCATCGATTTTCAACAAGAATCCAAGCGAAGGCCACTGTACACAGTCCGCCAGCCGCCATTAATTCAGCCGTTGCGATTGTCTCCATTCATCGAGAGAACGTGCTCTCGCTTTGGTATTCCGCCCGCCGACCTTGCGAATGAATGGGTAGTGTTGTTTCAAGCGATCAGTGGGGGAGGAAGAATGGGCGAAGGTATGCCACTCCAGATTCCCGATACGGTCTTGCTCAGCCCAAGTGGGTACGTTATTTGAGGGCTCAAGCCACGAGCACATTCTGAAAAAGTTTAAATGAGCGCAGGCAGCCGAGCGTATGGTACACAACATCAGCAGCAGGACGCGTGAAAGCGAAAGACTTGATGGTAAGGCTGGCTTCACTGCTTTTAGCAGTCTTCATTTTGCCAAGCTTACATTTTTTTTCCAACTTTGCAGCGTGTATCGCCTCAAGCGATTCTTGAAGCATTCCAAACACCATTACCTCATAGGCAAAATCCTCCTGTCTGCACGGATGATGTAGTTGCTGTGCGTCATCTAAGCTTTGAAGCGAATACTCTTTTCCCACAGCACCTTCAGGTGAGGAAATTGTTGGCTTGTTTCATACCAGAATCAATTAATTAAACGTTGATGCTAGGTGTTCTGCAGAGATATGGCGTCCCCTACTATCTGTCTGCCTACGGAGCTTACGCCTAAAAACAATTCTAATTCAGCACAGTCGGGGCTAACCAAGGGGGTGTTCTGCTTGCAGCGATATATCCCCTGCCAGAACAATGCCAGCTTTTTGGTGGTGTGGCGACATTCGCACGTACGAGACAATTGCGAGAAGGCTACTTCCCCGGTGCCTGGGGACCGTGGCTCGACCCACAAGAGTACTGGTGCTAGCAAGCGTTTGACGCCGCGTGCGCACTCAGACGTATTTCTTCTCACTCAAGTTGCAGTCGATGTTGAGCGTGGTGCAAACGACAATAGTGGAGATAGCGTTATCACAAGCGAAAACGAAGCAACTCACACATCGATGCAGAGTGCTCGTCGGCTCACTCATCTTGACATTGAAAGTCCTGATAACTGTACCGCTAAGGCACTTCGACAAAGTGGATTTGACGTCGGCGTGATGGCTCCGTTGCTGTTCTACATGAAACGAGTGACTTCAGAGATCGCAAACCGTATAAATCTAGGCCGCAACACGCAGCAGGCTTGTGGTACGTTGCAGCAAAAGATGATGGATGCCACATAACAAACTAACGCGTACCTACCTACCTATCTGCTGTCTTCGTTATCAGGCCTAGCGTGTGAGTTTTTCGTTGGCGAGCATAACAGAAGTGTGTATTTCTCGGCATTGCGTGGCATTCAGTGGGTCACAGGAGCACCATCTTGGGAAGTTTTGCGTGATGTTGACCCTCTCTCGAGATCATTGTACGAATTTTACGAGAGCTCGGATACCGCCAATTCTCACCCAGGTGAAAACACCGGCAGAAGACGAAACGCGGTTTCCCCTCTAAGGCCTCAATCGCCATTAGCAGCAATGTATTACGAGCAAAATCCACGGTTCCCGTCGGTCCACACACCATTTGCCGGTGAGAAGCAGTGGCTTCACCGCTCCCAATTGCTGGCACCAGACGCATCGCCACGATACATCGGTGCATCCGTTCCAAGAATCTATCGAGACGGCGTGTTTCAGTCGCTGTTGACAGCGCACCAAGCTGACTCGGTAGTTCGCCTTAATCTTTCACCACAGGCACCGGCATCACTATCAGAAGTTCGTCGTGAGCAGCCTCACTTATCCCCTCGAAGTATTTCAATTCGCCGGACGACGACAAAGAGTATCTCGGTCCCTTCAAACAAAAACGTCGATACCTCCACACCGCCTTCATATCCGTCCTCCAGCGCAGTGTGAAAATCTAAGGATAATACAACTACTATCACGACAATAAGACACTTCGAACAAAGGTCATTTGCACATTAGAGAACATCTACAGTGCAGTATCCTCCACAGCAGCCTCGCTTCACTTCCGCTGAAGCCTGTTCTTGAAGCCCTCCGTCAGCCATCCCAAGATGTTCCAAGGCTTGTTGTCCACTTCGTAGCGAGACCCGCCGGACCAGTCTTGGTAGAAATCGGGGTCTTGCTCAGATGCTTGGCGTTGCGCAGTTTGGTTGCGTGGTCCTTCGAGTTTCGCAGTGGAGATACGCTCGGACAATTTGGCAGGCGGAGCCATCGGATCCTTCCGTCGACGGTTGCCACCAGCGAGCTCAGCATTGGGCGGGCGACTGGCCTCGATAGCTGGAGCCGAGGGCTTCCACTCGTCGGTTGGCTGCTCGTCACGTAACATCTCGCTGTCTGGCATGCTGGGAGGCTCTTTTGGCTCGGGTGACGCTGGGTTTTCGTCTTCGACACCGTGAACAGGAGATAGCTTGGACCAGGACGGAACTTGAACGGAAGGCTGCTCCGCATCAAGACGCACCTTCGATTTGACTCGAAACTCCGTGTGGTTGGCAACAACGCTGGCGTGGCTGCTGTCCCTGGCAATGCTTGAAGATCTGGAGCTCGCTTCGCGCACGGATTGGGGAGGTGAAAACGAAGACGCAAAGGAAGAGCTGGAAGGGCTTGTTTGCGTCAGTTCCTCAATTACTGATTAAAAAACGAGCCATACCACACATACACAGGCGAAGATCAACACTATGCACGCATGGAAGGCAGAGAGCTACGCACAGGCACGAACGCACGCACCCATCCACCTGCACTACATCTGCAGACGGAAGGAAGCAACGTCAAATTAACCTTTAACGCGTCGGGCACGGGTGCTGCGGCGGGTGCTTGGTGCCGGAGCGGCGGGGCGCTTGTTCTGACGGGTCCGTCGTCCAAGAGCCGGCACTGCCTCCTCTTCTTCTTCATCATCGTCTCCACTTTCCTCCACTGCATCGGCTTCTGGTTCCTCCTCCTTCTCTTCGCTCTCATCGTCATCTAAACACAATAAAAACACCCAAAAAACAACACACAATCATTTTTCTGCCTCTCAGCGGTGAGATGCCAATTGCCAAACACCAGGCACGAACCTTCCGATTGCTCTTCCTTCGGCGCCTTCTTGGGAGGGCGACCAGGGCCGCGCTTGCCCGTCTTAATGGCACTCGACGAGGGCGTCTTCTTCCCCGACGACGACGTGGGCGCCGCCGTGTAGCCGTAGAGCTCCTGGTAGCGGTTGCTGAAGTCTCTGTAGAGATGGAACCACTGCTCCGACGTGCACTCCTTCTTCTTCTCCTCGAGCGGGTCCGCCAACTTGCTCGAGTACTCGATGGGCAGCGTGCCCGGCCCCGAGAACAGCAGCGGCGACGTGCCGGCCTTGGCCCGCTGCGTGCCCTCCACGAACTTGGGGAAGTTCTTGCCGATGTTCTTGGACGCGCGCTCCTCGAAGCCGTCGCGGAAGGCCGCCACGTTCTTCTTCTGCATCCAGCAGCGCGAGCGCTTGTCCTCATTGAACGAGTCGTAGAACTCGACGTAAAGCTTCGTCTCCTCCTCCAGGCCTTGCGCCGCCAGCGCCGTCGTGGGCGCGCGTAGCACAACCTGGATAAGAAATAGTATTCGTCAGCAAATAGTAGTAATTACTACTACTACTACTACTACTACTATTTTTTCTAAAAATAAATTACGGAATAAATTACGTACGAAAGCCGGCCACCAGGGCCACTTGGTCAGCTTGGCCCAGCACTTCTTGACGATCGTGTACGTGTGCAGCGGGGCCAGGCGCTGCGTGGCCACGCCGACCCACTGGTTGTAGTCGTCACCCCAGCCGTCGTACTTGATCTCGACCTTGTCCTCGTCCTCGTCGTCCTCTTTGCCCACGTCCACGACCACGCCCGTGTTCCAGATGCCCTCGTCGTCCAGCACGTCTGCGTGACACAAGCACAGCCACATACAAAGACACAGAGAAGTCGATGGTCAGTGCGAGGAGCTGCAGATGCCGCTAGAAGAAGAGGAGAGAGCGCACGCACCGACGCGCAGCCCAATGTCGAGCGGCATTGCCATCATGATGTTTGCTTGCTTCTTTCTCTTTTCCCCCTTGTTTTTTTTCCCGCGCGATTGATGTGGGTCACGTTTGACTGGGCACATGAGACCAAGTCACAATTCGGAAATAAGCGGATGTGGTCTGTACATTTATCAGATACTGTACTTGCGTCCCGCAAAAAGTGATGGCCGAGCTACTTGAAGCGAGTCTTGACAACAGGCCCATGCAGTCCTGATCAGCGCTTCATTGCTTGCACAATATCGACTCAGGGTGGATGGATGTGTATTTCCTGTTGTTTGCAGCTGCCTATTTACAAAGTCTAGCGTACTTGTCTTCTTCTATTGTCAGGTGTGGCGCAATTCATCGTCCTTCAACCGCGATGGGTGTGGCTGCCAACCCACCAACAGCAAAGTGGTGCAGTGGTTCATCAGGTTGCATCATCTGCGTTGGTGACGATGCACCTTGCACATGCGTGTCCTCCGCGCGCGGGTTGTAATGTGTCTTGTCGGGGCTCTCCTTGCCTGCTTCAGGCTCCTCTTCTGGCGTCGGCTGGGGCTCAGCAGCAGGCTGTCGGGCCTGCCACCACTCTGCGGTCTCGTCCAGTAGAGGGAAGAAGTACGGCACGTGCACCTTCTTGATCGGCACCTCCGCGGGCTTCCGCTTCTTCCTGAGCGGCAGCGGCATGGTCAGCGACATGGAGCGCGACCCCTTCCGGACTGGCCGCATCACCTTGGGCTGCTGCTTCTCCTTCTGCTCAGTACTGACGCTGCTCCATGGTGAGCGCAACAGCCCCGCGAATTTGGGCAGCAGCGAGTCCTGTTCGTCGTGGTCGGCCACCACATTGACGCTCAGCGGCCCCGACGTCTCGTCGTCGCTGCTGTCACCTTCGGCTGCCGTGGTTGGTCGTCTACGGGCAGCGTGGGCGAAGGCGGAGATGAAGACCACAAAGATCGCGACACCCAGCGCGGCAATGACGAGAGGCTCCATCTCAAGGTGCGTAGGTCCCTGGTGACGGCGAGGTCGGCGGCTCTGCAGCCCACCACCTTGGGTCCCTTCGCTGTCCGACTGCGGTAATGCTCACCTGGCATATCATTGGTGGAAATTTCGTCGCTTTGGATTGGTGAAAACGGAGTTCGGCTACCGAATTCCCTATCGGTACGGTACCGGTATGAACACCTAAATGATGCCGTCTTTAGCGCACGGGGATGCGCGGGGCGTGTGGCAGGCACGAGCTCGGCCTCGGCCCGTGGCCGCCGCTCCCATCTCGGTGGTGACTCAATGCATTGAAGACAGACGGACGGACAAGGGCGCCGCACGACTGCACGAAGCTCGACGGCTCGATGCCGCGTAATCGCCCCGCGCGGCGTGCGCGCTTGGCTGGTCTCTGACTACCCTCCTGTGGCTAGCGGCGCTCGCTGGAAGCAGCGCTCGGCAAGAGCTGGATATCCGTATCCGTGCGGCAGCATATTGCCAGCACGCCGATCGCGGATCGCTCCCGCATTCGTCGAGTGGGGTAATCCGCTCCTGTGTCTACAGCACTTTTGCCTTGAAGTCCGCGGCGTGCGTCAGCAACTGGCTGCGCAAAGCTGGCCTCGGGTGGCCAAGCTCTTGCCGCGTTCAAATCTTTCGGTCGCCGGGTTCTATGCTGCGATATCTAGCGCCGCTGATTGCAGAGGCTCCAGCGGCAGACTTCCGCGTTTGTACCCGTACCTGTAGGCTACAGGCTGTATTAATAGCCGCAACCTCGCCGCGACAAGTGCTTTCCTTCACGTCATGAAGTGCCATGGATGATGTTCGCCTCCAGCATCTTGCGATGTGGATTGCGAGCGCACCGCGCGCCCATGATTATGGCTGCTCCCAGGACGAGCGTCGCCGACGGCGGCGTCGCATAACATGTCGGATATTATCCGACTGCACGATCTCCCATGTCAATCTCCGGTTACGGCGGAGCTCGAAGTCCAAGTCGGATCCCGCTACGCTGCTCGCGGCCCCAGCACCGGTAAAGCTGGCGGGACACTGCTGCTGCTGTTAAATGGATGAAAGGGATGCGCTGATGCTCTCCGAGCTGAGTCAGCCATTTCACTCGCAAAGGCAAAACGCAGCGGAATTGGATTGGTACACTGTAACGTGTTGGCATTCATTCTGCTCATACTTCTTACTACTTGTACTACACGGACTTCTCTTTTTTATAGTACACTGTAGTGGAGCGCTACATACATAATAAACTATCCTGTGGGGGCAACCTAGAGCTCGAGGTCAAAGATGAGGTCGCTGGCTGCGGCGACAGGATACGTGGGCGGTCGGCTTTCGACCTGTTGCTGCTGCTGCGGGTGGATGCAGCACGGGCACTGGTCGGCGTCGTCCTCCTCGTCGTCTTCATCCCACAGCCACCGCTTCGTGGAGGTGGCGACGTACTTGCGTGTCTGCTCGGGGATCAGCACGGGCGAGGTGCGCGCGGCGGCGGCGACGGCCGGGCGGGACACCTCCTTGTGGAAGAGCTGCTTGTGTGCGCGCTCACGCTGCAGGAGGATGAAGCTGGCCATGAGCTGCTGGTCCTCGCGGCTGAGCATGTCGCTGCCGCGCTCCGAGTCGCAGTCGGTCTCCTCGCCCGACAGGTACAGCGGGTCCTCGTCGTCGAAGGCGGGCTTGCAGACGGCGGCGGTGGGCTTCATTGGCGCCCATGTGGGCAGGCTCTGGGTCTGAGTGAGAGGCATGGCTGGATGCTAGTCAATGGAAGGCGGTGTGCGCAGGGCTTCGACAATTGCGGACTGAGGTGCTGGCAAGGCCTTGGCTCGGTTGCAGTCAAGGCTGGCGTGTGTGACAGCGCCGGGCTCCGAGTCCAAGCGGCGCCAGCTGGCCGTCCGTGGAGCACGCGTACGTGGGGCGGCCGCCGATTGGCCCAAAGTGGCCATCGCCCACCCGAGCCCGAATCTGTTGGAAGGTGGTGACGGTAATAAAAAGAAGCCCAACGGCGTGCCAGGCGCGGGCTGCCTCACATGGGGCTCGGTGACGCCGTTGTTTATGGCCCGCCATCGGTGGCAGCGTGCATCGTCAAGCGACTCACAGCCAGCGACTCAAATTGAGTCTCGATGCCAGCGACTCAATCAATGCCAGCGGTGTCAAACGAATCTCTTTCCAGAATATCGAGATTCAGGGGATCCCGAATTACGAATCGGGGCGCGGTACGGTACCTACGCCAGATACCGGTACAGCGGCAACTGCAACTAAACTGCAACTTTGCCCACGGTTGGAGGCCCAAGGTGGTGGATGGCACGGAGTGCACCGCGCGCGTGCCGCCGGCTCGCTGCTGTCGCTGCCGTACCTGGCGACGACGAGCGATCGCGTGTCATCGCCCGATGACGTCGAGCACCGCTGTCGCTACAACAACACAAAGATAAGATTCGTTGTAGGCGACAAAGTGCAAGTTCTGGAATGTAATAATGTTCTATGGTGTATTACACGCCCGCTCTGCGGGCTGAATAAATAGTCTGTCCTGGGTTACTACGGGTGCGGTCGGGGCTTACAGCTCCATGGCGAAGATGTCTTCGTCGCGGTCGTCCACGGCCGACGGGGAGGCCGGGGCGGCGGGCGACTTGAGCGGGTGCGCGCTGCGGCGCACAACACGGGACTGCGCGCCACACTGCGAGCGGAAGAAGGCCAGGTTGCCGTAGAAGGCCGGGTCGTCCTCGTCCAGTTCCTGCTCGCAGTCCAAGTCGTCGTCGTGCTTGTGCAGGTAGCGGCCGGCGCGCAGCAGGCGCATGTCGGCGTGGTAGGACAAGTCCGGGCTCTCGGTGACGCTCGCACACTGGTGCGGGTGGAGCTGCCGCCGGCCGGACGCGGGGATGCTGATAGGGGCCGTGCGCACCCACACGTCCTTGGCTGCGAACTTGCGCTTGGCCTCGAGGTGGCACTGGCAGCCGCTGTCGTCGCTGTCTGAGTCAGCGCAGTCGGTCTCGGCGTATGAGGACGCGGAGCTGTGCTGCTGCATCTGCATCTGCAGCGTGGTCATCCACTCGGAGAACTCTTGCATGATGGCGCTGGTTGCGGGAGCGCTTGGGCAGTAGGTCGCAGATTCGATTGTGAGCGCCGTCGTCTACACCCGCAGCGCCGCGGCCATCATCCGAGCCTGTCTATTCGCCGTGCGCGAAACCTGCACGAAACATTTCGTGCCACACAGGCCGCTGGCAGCGCCAGCAGTATTTTCAGGCACGCGCGCGGGCCGCCATTGGCGCAAATTGGCGCCAATCGGGGACCAAGCGGCAAAGATACGGCCGACTGCCGGCGGTCTCGCACCCAGCGATTGGCCGCCCGCCTCGCAAAAAGACACGCCGCCCAAACCCGTCACGACTCGCATGGGACGAAGCGTTGCGGCCTCGGTCAGAGGCCGCCAATGCTTCGTCATCCGTCAGAGGCTCTAACGCACGCCTCCGACGGCGCAATGGATGGCCCCTGGTGGCTGTCAAACACACACAACGAACGGGAAAGCGCGGCACGCTCGTCGTGCTCCCAATCGCCCCGGAAGGTGTTGAGCTCGCTCGACGAACGCGCACCGCGAGCCTCGGCGTTCGGCCGTCAAGGCCCGCGAGAAGAGCCACCCACCCGCCGCACGTGCCTGGGCTGCAATGCAGCCGCTGCATGTGACACTGGTAGCCTTGTCGACAATAAAACAGGGCTGAGGGGGAGCGTATTCTAAGGGAAACGGTCAATTAGAGGCCGTTTGGTCAATTAGGGGCCGCTCATCCAGCCAATGAAATACTCGCATTTATCCGTCATCTCTTTTGATTAGTCGTTTATAGTGTACACTATTACTGACAGTTAAGATTCCATAGTGAAACTCAGTCAAATGACTCGGCCCCTAATTGGCCGGACCTTCATTCACTTTACGACTTTTGTCAGGCTGATGTGTTTGCCTTTACTAGTTGCACAAACTATGGAACAGTCCAGCAAATCGGCAAATACGTCAGCTCTTCATGGGTATCCTTAGAATCTCGTAGACTTTAGTAGAGCAAAATCCACAAAGCAAACTTGGAAGGCCTGCCTGACCGGCCCCTAATTGACCGTTTACCTTAGGTCTGGTGGTGGAGAATAGTCTCCCCTCCAGGACCCAGGACTCCAAGTCCTCACTTTGGCTTTTGCCAACCCACACACACAAGCCTTTGGCTTTTGCCAACCCTCGGACACAAGCCCAATACTCCAATACAGAAGCTCTTCCTCCTCTCTCCATCATACCGGACCTCGTCATACTACTCAACCTCTCTGTCTAGTTACACATGCATGTCGTCACTTACTCAAACACACCCGATTGCTGCCGCTATGATATGGTCGGTCGCGGGGTCGGTCGGGCGGTGAAAAACGCGCATCTCCCAAGTTCAACGGCTCGTCTATGGTCTCACAATAGACGCGGCGCGGTTAGGGGCGTGGTACCAGATCTTCGGTACACTCCAGAGAGTCCGCTTGAAGTTCAAGTCGCAGTTCTCCTCGAAAACGTCCTCCTCCTCTGCCGGATCGCGGCTCTGATGTGCTTCAAGCCCGCAGTCATTACAGAGCCTCTCAGGCGCCAGCGGTTGTGGGAAGCCTTTGCTCCTTGCAGCTCGCCGGTGGGGCGCAGTCGCCGAAGAAAGAGTTCCGCAGTCGTTGCGGTGCGGATAAGCAGTTTCCTGTTTGAAGTTAGCAGAGGCACGGCGCCTCTCAACGTCATGTGATGGTGGTTCGGACATTGGGCGCCGCCTACGTGACGTGTTCAGGGGCAGCCCCGCTAGAGGACTTGGTCGCCAGGTCGTAGTATACACGATGCGAACAACCTCATTGTGCTGTGATATTGCAGCCTACACATTGGCGGAGACACAAACGTTGATTTAGTGAAGAGCAAAACAAAAGCGCCGCCTGGTATTGATTGCCTGCAGCTGATAGGAAAACTTCAAGGTAGGATACATGTTCACTTGCGGGTTCATCTTACCCAGGAAAAGATTCATCTTACCCAGGAAAAGATTCATCTCACCCAGGAAAAGATCTCTGCAAGGCATGTATGGCGCACCTGCGAGTAAGACGCAGCGTATGGTGTGTTTGACGGGCAGGGTTTCCTAAAAATATATTGCAATATCAATATATGCATTATTTCCCGTGAAATAATGTATTTCTGGTTGTCAGCTTTCTCCACGCAATAACTTATTTCACCTGTCACGATACGCACAAGTTTCTACTAATGGTAACTATTTACGAGCTATATTTATCCAATCAACAAGCCGCGCATTATTTATTTCCAGCCACTGCGTACGGAAACTAGGTCGTCTGCGACTTAGACTGGGAATACCAATTTGCCTTAGTATAAGCAGCGCTTTTGCATGCGACCTGCGTTATGGTGTCAGGCTCTGCTAGTAGCAGTGCTACTGCACCAATGGCGTCCATTGTTATCATGCTGCTCTGCTACCGGTAGTAGCAGTGCTACTGCACCAATGCCGCCCATTCCTATCATGCTGCCCGTCCATTGCTATCATGCAGCTCTGCTACATGTACCGGTATTAATAGTAGCAGTGTTACTGCTCCGATGCCGTCCATTGCTATCATACTGCTCTGCTACCGGTATTAATAGTAGCAGTGCTACTGCATCAAAGCTGTCCATTTGTGTCATGCTGCTCTAGTAGCAGTGCTACTGCACAGATTGCCTCCATTGCTATCATGCTGCTCTGCTAGTCGAAGCAGTGCTACTGCATCAGTCGATGCAGTCAATTTGTGTCATGCTGCTCTGCTACTGCACCGATACCGTCCATTTCTATCATGCTGCTCTGCTAGTAGCACTGCTAGTGCACCGATACCGTCCATGTCTATCATGCTGCTCTGCGCGTGGTTCATGCAACATTCCTAATGTTGTACGAATGTTAACCCAGGTGACGCTTACGCAGTGCATGTACCGTGGAATTAATCCCGTCCATCCCTCATTCTTCGGTATTCCCATGTATAATGTCTTTTTCTAGCTCCGAGCAAAGTTTGCATTATCTATTTCGTGGCAAGCCGAAAATATATTTGCAATAGTATTTTAGGAAACCCTGTTGACAAAATAAAAGAAGATCGTTGTCCACGAATCGTGAGTCACGATGCAAATTACGCTATTCGCAAGGCCAATTCCTCATTCAGCAGAGGAGCCCCGAGATTCTTTGCACGAACGAATGGTGGTGACCATGATGCCGCTACTCAGGATGTGTGCTGTGCAACTCAGCGAGGTCTTCGGGGGCCTTTACTCCCGTTTATACTCTTACTTTAAAATTACTCAGAATACATAGGCTACTCTGAATTCATCGATTTGTACTCAACGTTTCAGATCTACAGAAGCACACAACCCAGAGGAGTTTTCTGGAAACCTGGCGGGCCCACGAATTTTTTTTGCAGAAACAGAGATTGACTGTTAGAGTAGCTCCATCAATTTAATATGGCAGCACTGCGATCCGCCATTTATGAGCTGTGTCAAGGCATGAGTGAAGAACTCCGAAAGCGGTGGACGAAGAAGTCGAGTTAAACGGTGTGTGGGCAGTTTCTCAGTATACAGGCTAAACAGCACCTTGGCCATTCCCTACAAAAATAACAGCACAGAAATCCCATCAGAAAGTAAAAGTCCCTGTTCCCTCACAGCTGACAACTCGGCGCGAATTCACCAGAGCGAGGTGGCAGTCACCTCAGCCGTGCTCTCAGCCCGCGTTCTACAGTAGACACCACGAAGGTTGAACCAAACGTCATGCGACTGAATAACCAAAATGGAAAATCCAAAAGCAACACTACCAAAAATCCGACCAAACTACAGTGCTTACAGTAATCTGACTTCAAAATTAGTCTGCGTTCAAAATTAGTCTATGTCAGGCTAATTCATGTGAGCCAGGAAAGAACGAATTCATAATTAGTCTTGGCCAAAAGGTTCAGAATTAGTCTGTACTTAAGTATGAAATGGGCCCACAATTTTTGAGCTGTCCCCCATAATTTTCGGGCTGGCTAAGAATGGAGCGATTCCCGCAGCCATTTGAACTGGTTCAGATCCATAATTTACCCTAGCCCAGACAAAGAAAAGCCATTCTATTCTCCAAAAGACAAAACGCAGCGGTTCAGATCCAAGATCTGGAAGGGGGGCCCCCCCTTTCAGATCTTGGATCTGATTTTGGCGGGATAAACAGCTGTTGTCTTGGTCAAATTGCAGAGACATTCACTCCTGCCCCCCGCACTCTTTCCTTGATTCGGCGGCGCGTGCCCAGCAGCGCTTCCTTCCACCGACAGTGAATGCCAGGCTGGCAGTGCCAGCAATAACAGACAACATGGTAAGGCGCGGGAGGATCGAAGGTGTACCCTCGATGACTTTTCACTGTACTGGCCAGGCCAGTGATGAGCAACGTTCTGCGTCAACGAAACTAACTAACCTGTTGCTTTTGCTGCTGCTGCTGTTAGACCTCGGCGCTGTGCACGGCACGACCAAGACGGGCGTGGGCATCGCGTCGATGGGCGTGATGCGGCCAGATCTGGCCATGCGCAACATCATCCCTGTGGTCATGGCCGGTGTGCTGAGCATCTACGGGCTGATCGTGGCGATCATCCAGGGCTCGATCGACCCTCCGAACGGCAACGCGCCCAAGTACGGCTCGTACACGGGCTTCGAGCACCTGGCGACCGGTCTGTGATGTGGTCTGAGCGGTCTGGCGGCCGGCATGGCCATCGGCGAGGTGGGCGACGCGGGCGTGTGTGTCGTGGGCCAGCAGGAGAAGCTGTTTGTGAACATGATGGCATGACCGGCAGCAGCTAATAAACCTTCGCATTTGGTGGATGGTTGATGGAGTTTTATTCGGCCGATGGCACGCTTGCTCTAATGTGCCCGTGCGTCCTACTAAAGCAGACCCTCCGAATAAATAACTGTATTGCAATTTTTACGGTATTGAAACTTGACAATAACTTATTCTGACAAATTTTGCGTAACATAAAATTATTTATTACCGACAGCTTCGTAAATAATGGTAATTACGCGTCGCTCGGATTCACTGCCACTGTCCACCAGTGAATCACTGGTGGACACACCGTCCTGGTGAGCAAGGATCTAGTATCTAGTATCGTGTCCATCAACTGCTGTGGCCATCACTTCTAAAGTTTCCAACAAACGCCTAGAACCCCCACTCCTCCCAACTCTGCCATGTCGCCCATCAAGTTTTCAAGCAAGAGCATCTGTACCTACTTCTACAAGGTCGTTGTCAACGACGACGGCCAACCCACCGACTACTTCCGTTGCCAGTGTGGCACGTTGCGCAAGCAAACCGGAGGCACGGGCTACAGCAACTTGCTCAGCCATGTACGCAAGGAGCACCGCGACTTCGCGGTGACGATGGCGGCCAGCAACCGCTCTGGAGCGCTGACAGCCTTCGTTGACTCGAAGAGTCAAAAGGTGTACGACTGGCTGGACTTGATTGTAACGGGGTAAGAAGTACCGTCACTAGCGTACACTATAGATGCAAGAGGAAGCTCGCAATAGTAGAACCAAGTGTCAGGTTTGGGAGGAACCACCTGCTGTCTCCACACCTCAGTACGAGTGACCATCGAAGATGATGTTACGACCTCGTCCGGGAACAACTGCGGCTAGAATTGTCCAACTACAAGACCAGCCCAAGCAAGTTCACTCGACGAATGTGGAGCGCCCAATCAAGGACGTATGCAATGTGGCCACCCGAACGACGGAGCTGGCAGACGTTGGTACCCAGACCGATATTGAACAAGAGATCGAGGAGATGACAGTGCTGAAGGCAAGTGTGCCTGAAAGTATCGAAGCGAATTCTAGCGAAGAGGAGCAGAGCTGTTCGGAACCAGAAGTCCGGGGGTGTCAGGATCAGGAAGCTGGGGAGATGGATATTCAAAGCTGCGCATGGCCAGCTACCCCTATCCGGAGATTGCAAGAGGAGTATATCCGATGCATGGGGGTCACCCAGAAAGACTTAGATCTGGAGCCGACTGTGTATATTCAGGAAGGCAGTGAGCTTTTGTCGCAGTTGCGCGACGAACTCGCTATACTGCCCGAGCTGAAAGACCTCAGCCTGAATGTGATATCTCCAAAGCTGATGTTTGAGTTCCTGGCCGGACTACCCCTGCAGAAGAAAAGAAGTTGCGGTCCATTCTGACTTATCATCGGAGGATTTTCCTGGGGGACGGCAATGCAGCACCTGCCCCAGCCAGGCGCGTGGTATGTGACTTGGACGTAGGTGATGCTAAACCAGTTGCTCAACGTCCAAGGTCTTTTGCCTTGTTCATCATGTTAAGGGTCTGCGAGCTGCTCAAGAAGTTGTTGGAAACTGGACTGATTGAATTCTCGGTGTCCGCTTGGGCATCCCCGATTGTGATTGTCTTAAAGAAGAACGGCGTGAATATCCGGATGTGTATTGACTACCGAATCGTGAATGGTTTCATTCAGCTCTCAATCTATCCGCTACCTCTGATAGACGACTTACTGATTGGATTCGAGAGTGCAATTTGGTTCATGAGCCTCGACATGGCGAGTGGTATCTGGGCGATACGGATGACCGAGCGTGCTAAGTTGATTTCCGCTTTTGTGTGTCCATGCGGACATTTTCAGTGGGTGCGGATGCCGTTTGGGTTGAAGAATGCACCGCTCGTTTACCAGGCAGTAATCATTAACTGCCTGTGGGGATTTATCCGACTGCCTGCAAAGGAAGAGAAGTTGGTAGACCAGGATGTGCTGGAGTTCCTCGGGCTAGACCTATCTGAGCGAGACGAGTCTGAACGAGAGAAGGCTGAGCAAGGTGTGCCGATACTGACAGACAAGATTACTGCTTTCAAGCGTAACATCCCGGAGCCGTCACAGATGGGCCCGGTAATTGGACGCAGTTCGTACATTGATGAGATCCCTCATGGGGCGCCAACTTGGGACCAGCTGTGCGAAGACCTGAATGCATTACTATTCAGACTCCGCTACTGGAATATCTCAGTCAGTCTCCCAAGAGTGAATTTGGCAAACTATCTATCCCATACCTCTCTCATGAGATCAGTGCAGAGGGACTTCGAGCCACGCTCAAGATTGCTAAGGGTGTCCAAGACCTCCCGTTCCCGAAGACACTGAAAGGAGTCCAGTCTTTCCTGGGAAGTCTGAACTACTATCGCATGTTCATTGAAGACTTCCCCGTGGTAGCTGCAGTCCTATACGAGCTCACGGATGAACAAGTACGTGCAGGAAGGGATCTGTCCAAGGCCAAGGAGGCTTTCGAAATCTTGATGAGGATGATTATTTCTACCCCGCTGCTCAGGCACCCCGACCGGACCAGACCATTCGTGATTATACTCCATGCCAACCAGTGGGCTGCATGTGCAGCTCTCGGTCAGGAATACGACGGTGTGATACACCCGGTTAGGTTCACGGGACGTGTTCTGAATGATGCGGAGCTCCGATACCATGTCGCTGAGAAGGAAGTGGTGGCCGTAATGAGGGTTTTGGATGTTTTCCAGACTCTTGTCCAGAACTGTCTGGTTAAGGTTTTCACTAGACACTCCGTCCTGAGTTGGTTGCTGAAGTCTAAGACGGCTGATGGGAGGTGCGTCCGTTGGGGAGTTATATTGTCACACTGGAACCTGGAAGTGCACAAGATTCAGAAGGATGAAGACAGTTTACCTGCCATCCTAGGTGCGGGTATTACCCCACACGAGCATTTGGACGAGGTTGCCGAGTCACTCATCCCGGCCAAGGGGCGAGTCAAGGCGCCACCAGTGATTAGTATGGAGATGTTGGAAGCAGACTTTGCTGGATACGTCCTAAGTTTCGACGGTGCAGCTAAGACTTCGACACGTCAGGGCAGTTGTGGTTGTATCATCTGGGATTTACTGGGTTGGAACATCCTGACTGCACATGGATTTATCCTGGAAGATATTACCGTCAATGACGCCGAATATTACGGATTTTTGAAGGGGCTCGGCCTTGCATCTGAACGAGGTGTCCAAGACTTAGTAGTGGTCGGAGACACCCGCATTGTCATCCAGCAAGTACAAGGACGGATCAACTGTAACCAACCGAATCTACAACGTCGTCTGTCAGAAGTAGGTGTGATAAAAGAGAAGTTCAAGTCGATGCGGCTGGTACATGTCAAACGAGAGTATAACCAGGCAGCAGATTACCTTACTTCCAAGACGTTAGCATTGGGAGTATCCTGGCAGACTGAAGACCCTGAGGAGCTGAAACATCTTGTGCAAGTGTCCAAGATACACGAAAAACTGATGAAGCCGCTTGGTATCATGGACGAAAACGCTCAAGGTGGTCCCACGCAGGAGGACATGCCCGTGGAGACCCCGAACGGCATACGTCAAGGACCGGAATCTGCACCGCTGTCCACAGCCGCTAGGATTATGGTTGCAGTAACTCGGAGTCGCGTCCAAGAGCAATCCGAACGAAGTGAACCGATGGGACCACTGGAATACCAGACATAACGATGGCGGCGGATCAAAGCCCACCAGGAATGTGGCGACCAGCTCATGGAGATCAAGAAATTCCTGAAGGGGGACCTGGATAGGTTCTCTCGTGGCCAGATATGAAGCAGTTGGCGGGACCCCGGGGTCCCCCACCAAAAATGATCGGTATCGGGAATTATTTATTTTATTTGAGGAGGGAGATATGTCTATCGATACCTACCATTTTCAACCCAGCCATCAGCAGCTAATGATAAGAGTACGAAGTTGTGTACTAGAAGCAGAAAAATGGAAACAGTAGTATCCTAGGATAGTAGTAATAGCGGGTAATTGCGGTCGTACAAGATGGCAGACCGACGCATATACACCGAAACAACTCGGCGATGCGCAACCAAATGAGATAACTGGGCGAAAATCGAGTCAACGATCCTTACAGCAGTTATGGGGCTCGCGAACGTGTAGGCAATAGGGCGCTGCAACCAACCCATACAATTTACAGTGCATTCGGTGATCGGTTACCGGTATGTGATGAGAGCACCGAGGTCCAGGTGGGACCCCGGGGTCCCGCCAACTGCTTCAAATGTTGTTTCATGAACAACAATACCGTTTCCAACAACTTCCTAAATTTCAGAGCTTCTTCGGGTGAAGCACGACTTTGGTTTTATCAGGCAATCCCGCTAAGAGGAAGGATAAACGGAAAAAAAACGGAAAGCTGGAAAAATAACTAAATGTGATCGGTACCTTTGTAGCACAAAAATGCTACCGCTAGATAGCCCTTTGTGTTAAACCGCACGACTCCATTGTGGCGTGGAGATTTGGCCGCAGCGTGGCAGCTCTGTTGCCAGTACCGCCACCGCCAAACCTTACAGTGAAAGGTTGTTCTCAATTCTGATTGGAGGATTACATTTCCAGCGATATAATGACATAGAACTCGGTAGTGACACAAGCCTCGGCAGGCCATAATAAATAACCCACGTAGACTAAAGACGCCGACTTAGTAATAGACCCTCGGTCGTACCTAAGTGGAAGCCTTGATCGTACTTGGTGATACTCTGGCGTTATCACGATCATCATTCATGAATGTACAGAAGTCGCCACATCGAGATTAGTTTACATTAGATTGAATGTAGGTTTTTGATTAGCTATATGATGATTCGCAGAGGCTCTCCGAGCCTCTGAATGCTCAGTAATAAAACCGCAGTCTTCCCCCAAGTCTTCCAAATATTAAGTCCGACTCGAGTAAGTGTAGCTAGCTTATTGTAGCACCTGGACACGCTTGGCTTAGTTGTATGGCTGTCGGGGAACTAAAGGTTACCAGTGGTAACGAAACAATAGTTCACCGAGGACAAACCAAGAGTAGGCGTGGCCGAGAGGCTAGAGTGGCACTCAGAGTGTCGTTCTGGGTTGTTCTACAGACCCATTCACTGGCCCCGCAAAATGGTCACTGAAGATGTCCATCGTTAATGGTCGATGCCATCGCTTGACACCTGTCAGTGCATTGTAGTAATACAGCCGACCGTTGTCGGATGAAACCATTTGAATCCAGCAATTGCCTCCCCACCCTAGAGTATATTTTACTACCGACCGAGCCTTACCTCGGCCGCCCTTGTATAATGCCTAATCCGCCGGTACCCCTCAATCTGAGGGACTGCTGCACGAAAGCGCTATATTACATTCTGTCCCTCGCTCGTGGCTAGTTAGTGCAGGTTTTGGGTTGACCGAAGACAACCTCAGGACACAGAGGCTTGCAACCACCTGGTGTAAGGGATCGTTCCTGGACCTCAGGTTTAGATCCAACTATCGTTGACCGGAGAGACGTGTGTTGTTGGTGGGACTCATACCCAACGGTAGTGAGAAATTCAGCGTGATCCTACACGACACCATGTTATGAAACCCGTGCCGAAGCAAACGCTCTTCACAGCTCAACGTATCGACGCTAACGGCACAACTTGACTGAGCTTGGCTAGACCATTTCCAGCATTTTTGAAGCTTTGAGTGGTACGTAACTACATTTTTTGCCCATCATGCCTACCCAGGTTCCAATGCACCGCCACCGTGACCGATACGGGCATCGGCTGGAGCTCCAGCTTCTCGAATGACCAAACAAGCTATGCAATTGCCAACGGGACAGCGCGGACACTTGCACTTGTACAATATTGTAGGAAGTCCCGCTCCCCCCCCACGCCTGAAAGCGCGTGATCTCCCATTTGAATTTTGAACTGTGCGGAGGTCTGAAAATGGACCTCGGATGTGAACCCAGCTCCTAGTACCACTATATAAATGGCTAATATCGCCGATGTCTCTACGAAAGCACCAATACCTGCCAATACACAGCGGAGTGCTTCATGTATCACAGATTGCTGCAATGTGATAGGCGTACTGCTAGATGTCAAACGATAGTCTTACTGTGCGAAATCCCATGTTCATACGACTGCTTCAACATTTTGTGTTTTTCTGGGTGTTCCTCGATCGCCCCCCCTCTTAGCGGGATGGACTGTTAGATAGTTTGCAGCAAGAAGCTCTGAAATTTGGAAAGTAGTGGGGCAGCGGAGGCCTACTGCACTGCTGTCCAGGGTACTACATTTGTGTCTTTATTAGCGCCATTGATTTAAAATTGCATCGTACATCAAATGTTTTAAAAAAAAAAATACGTTTGATGATAATAACGCTCAGCTTACGGCATTGACGAGACTCTATTCGTGCTCACTTACCATTGACCAATAGGACCACCTGCATCGTCTCAGGCATCTGTACTTCATAAACAAATATAGTCCAAACCAGTTCTAAATACACTTAGGGGGAGGGATGCACAATGTTGCAGAATGGCTCTGGTTGCAACCGTTAGCTTGAGGTTCAACTCAGAGCGTTGGTCAGCGCCGTCTCCCACAGGAGGAACACGACCTAATAACAGCCAAGAACTCAATGCTGCACAGCGATGATGGCTGCAGTCCCTCACTGCATGTTTTACATTTGACCTCAGTCTCGATTACGTCAAAGGATCGGTCGTACAGGACAAGAGAGATGTGAGCTAACTAGGAAATAGGAAGTCAGTATTTGCATTTATGTGGTCCCTCATTTTACAAACCCAGAGCTCTACTGCGGACCTGAAGCGAAACAGGGTAATGAGCCCAAGCTGACAGTAAAGCTAGTTTGAAGTGTTCACAGATCCAAGATGTCGACTAAAGTTGAACTCAACAAAGAACGACCACCTAGTCGGTTGACACGGTCAGTCCTGGATGTACTACAAAAACATGATGCTGATCGCATTTGAAGAAAATGGAGTCCTCGCCTAGGCGAACGGTGACAAGACCCTAGCGGTGGGCGCCTCCTCGGACGAGAAGGAAGCTTTCGGTGAAGCTCAGATGAAGGTGAAACAAATTATCATGGCTTCGTATTCGACGGAGCGCGTGATGGTGAAGTATCTGGAGCAGCTGTATGAGAACATACTGAATGATGCAACATGTACTAACCAGGAGATTATATTAACAACAAACTTCAAGCCGGGAAGTGCAAGCCCCACTGGGACGTGGCGCAGCACGTGGACAACGTTTTTGTGATGCGCTCTCAGCTTGCGGTGTTGAAAGCAGATATGCAATACCCAATCTTTATCAATTTGCTGATGATATTCCTGCCACCGAACTTGCGGTTTGATCATCTCCGCGGGATGGTGAAGGCTAAGTGGACACTTCTGAAAAGCGGAAAGACCACATAATTCGCATAAATAGTTACAACAAATGTGATCAAGAGCTGATGCAAGTAAGTGGAGCTGACCAATCACAACCCCTGGACCAGATCCAGATGCCGAGACAGCACCCACAGTTGGGCCAGAATACTAAATGGAAGCCGGTAGCTTTGGTGCGAGCAGCTTTCGTAGCAGCAAAGAAGGCCAACCAGCACAGTGGAAACTGCTTCTTTTATCACAAGCCGGGTCGCGGGCGGAAGGATTGCTCCAAGAAGACGAACGCAAACTCACCAGAGCCGAGTCTGTCGAAACGAGTGGAGGACGACGCCGTTGCCGAAGTGGTTGTTGAGGAAACGACAGCTGTTGCGTCTGAAGAGGGTAGACAAACAGAATCGTCAGTTACTGTGGTGATTGTTGTACTTGTTGTTGAAATTGGAACTGAGTGTATTGATGCAGTTTAAACAAGCTAAGCGCTGCCTCCTTGCTTTGGTTTAGTGCTAGCAACATGACTGGCGAGCGTGAGCTAGCTCCTGCTAACCAGCCATGTCCTTGTTGTAGTCCTTCCACTTTGGCGCGCGTCACAGATCGTTCTGCTGACAGTCTTCCCCACGTTGAGACTTGAAGGGCACAATACGTCGTATGTGGACGGTTTCCATGTACTTGCCCTTGTCGAGGACCAAGATACCATTCATGCGCACGGCTACAACGTTGTGGGGGCCACTAAACAGCGGCGCCATCTTGGGCTGAGGTCCTGCGTCGTTTCACAACAACACTTTGTCTCCTGGTGTGTAGGTCCAGTTGCGTCGCTTGTCATTTTCACGGTTGTTGTGCTTGGCCACTTGTTCAACCTTGCGTCGATATTGCTCCTCCCAATCCGTGATGTGAGCTGTGTCGAAGAGCATGTCACGACCAAAGGTAGCTTGGGCTGGGGAGGCTCCCAGCATGCCATGGTAGGTAGTTCGTAACGCAAAGGTGGCGTCATGAAGGAACGCAGCCCAGTCGTCCTTTGTGTTGGTCGTCTGGGTCCGCATCTTCTCGCCAATCACTCTGTACAAGCGCTCGATGATCCCATTTGCCTGCGGGTTGGGAGTAGTAGTCGGGATGGCATGGATGCCAAAACTTTTGAGCAGCTCATATCCCGAATCTCGGTGCCCTGGTCGTAGATGACACATACAGGTCGCGGGTAACGGCAGAGCCAGAAGCGGTCGAACACAAATGCCGCATCGTCGCTTGATGCATCGTCGGCTGGCTGAATCTCTGTGAGTCGAGTGCTTGTGTCGATCATCGCCAATGCACGATTTTTTTCTTCGAACGGCCCAATCGAGTCAATGGCCACCTGAAACCATGGTCGCACTACGACCGTCTTAGCCGGCAACTTGCCGTACTTGACGGTTGGATGTGTGGTGAGGTGCGGGCAACTTCCCAGCGTCCAGAATAAACCTTGAATGTAACTTGAATCAGCAAACCTTGAATCTAAGTCCAGGGGGGCTCAGAGTCTTAGAGTCTCAGCTGAAAGGTCTCAGCTGTACTCGACGAAGACTCGGCCAACACCTCTGAACCCGAACTCTTGGTCTGACGCGGCGTGTGCGCCTTCCTTGTGATCCCCTTGACGGTTCTTGCTGGGGCTACGCTTTGGGCCCAGACGTCAGCCAACCACGTATTCTTGTTCCTTGTCCAGACATCCCTTGGTATTCTCCAAACGAAGCCGGCTCCTGGCTCAACAGGCCTTCGCTCGCACGTGTCGACCCGATTTGCCCCGGGGGTTTCTTAATGTAGACACGACTTCCACACATACACTTGTCTGCTCCTTCCAAGACCGCAGACCCGGTCTTCGTTGCTTCTCCTCTTCCTCCAGGCGGCTCCAGCAGAGAGCCGCGTACACAGGTCTTCACTCGCCCCCCGACCTAGGGTGGCTCCGAGAGTTGGCTCGGGTTGAGCCTGTCTTGGTCCAGGGTTCTCGTCTCTGCCCTGAGACTTCCGCGCACCACGTCTTGTCGTAGACGGAACGGCTGAGCGGAGAAAACACGGTCCCAAGCTCAGCGCCAAAGTGATATGAAATACGCGTCAGGTACAGCCGCCTAGTCGACCTGCCAACGCGTAAGGAAATATGAAAAAGTCTCTTGGGTACCCCTTCACACCGAGGTACACCCAAAAGGTCTATATTGGAGTTGAGTTTTGGTTGGAGTCTCCTCATACACCCTTTTCCGCAGCAGCAAACTTAACGCTGTGGCCTTCGGGGCAAATTCGATTCTGATTGATACTTTACACATGCAAACAAAGACCTATCAAGGGAGGGCGCTCGGCTTCCATCGGAGCGCACCCAAACAAAGGTAAAAAGAAAGATATCGTCTTGCGAGCTGCCAGCAAGCCAACGAAGAGCGGCGCTTCAACATGGGTCTGGCCAATGACTGGCCGAGCTCAGCAAAGCCCAGCGACGTCAGGAACTTCGTGATGCTTCATCGATGAGTGGCAGATCCCGGGCTTCTCATTGGCTGGTCAAGGTGAGTCATCTGGGTTCACCGGCTTGTGTCACAGCTGATTTATTTCCCGGTCATCATCTGATGACGCGACCTTCCGGCGTGCGGCGACCATTCAACCAGCCGTCGGCGTCTAGCCAAGGCCCCCCGGGCTCAGATAAGATCCATGTCGACACCTTCGAAGTCGGCGTCCACCAGCATTCACTTCAGCTGAGATCCCCAACTGTCCGCTGAGACCCAAGACGACCTACTGAGCTCGTGCGCACACCTCCGCAACAGCTGAACTTCGCCGTAACTGGGGCGGACATCCCTCCGCTGAGACTCGCCTTCCGCAAAGCCATGTCTACCGAATTCGACGACTCACTGCTGTGGTAGTCCGAGCTCAGCCACGCGTGACCTTGGCACTTCGAGTTGAGCGGAGATATCGTTGTCCTCACCGATTCCGAGCTCAGCAAGCAGTTCATCTAAGCGGGACAGGCTCAGCCATGCATGACTTGTCGGCTTCCAACACATCGCGGTCGCTCCATTGCTCCAGACTGAGAGCGGATGAGGCTGGGCACGCCGCGTTCGAGCTCAGCAAGGGCTTACTGAGGCGCGAGCAGCTTGGTCATGCTTAGCTCGCGGCCATCCAATGCTCAGCAGCTCCAAAGCGTCGTCGCTCAGACTCCATTGTCATCAGTGTTATCGGGCTGAGTCATCTCTCAGCACGACTGGGTCGTTTCCCACTTCACTTCAAATTATCTCAACCCAGTTGAAGATGGCATGGCAGGCATTGGGTTCAGCCATTGTCTGGCCAATCACGAGCGATTCTCGCCTGGGAGTGGTCACTGGCAGATGCTTGAGGAACTCTCCCAGAAATCTGGGGGGAGCTTCGTCACAACCGTCCCTTATGTGGACCGAGTCCAAATAATAGGTCAGTCACGAGTCGGGCTCGGCCCTCATAACCAAATATGCAAGTGGTCACCTCGTCCCAGTCTCGTCGAATCTTGCCGAATTTGTGGTCTGCAATTTCGGACCATTCAACAATTTCCAACGCCGAGCGCGCACGGCACCTCCAACTCCTCCAGGTCGTTCAAAACGCGATGGCCGACGACTCTCCGGCCGACCCACCGCGCCCTGTGTCTTCCTCGGGTGATGGCGCGGGTGGCACGGGGCAGCAGGGCACTCCTGCGGCTCCTGCTTCTCCTAGCCTTCATCCCCTCGCTTCGCGCAGCGGCATGCCGACTTCAGCGGGGCTAGGCACTTCAGCGTCTTCGTAGATGTCCTCCGCTTTGACCGACACACCAGCGAGCTCCACTGGACTGTCGGCGGCCACCAATACGCCACTGACGGTTCCTGGGGTGGCTCAGGTGTCGGTGAGCGCCACGTCTACGGTTCAGCAGCCCGTGACAGTGACCGGCCTCCCAGCGTCCATGCCTTTGTCGGCTGACGCGTTGCAGGCTGCGTCTACACTCGCCAGGCAGCTCCAGATGATCCCTTCCGGCATCAACCCGCGCCAGGACTCGTCATTCCTTCACCCAGCATCTTCGCCTGCTAATCAAGCCACGTCGACTTCGTCCGCCACATCTACGACAATGGTGCCGGCCACTATGCGGGATCTCCATCGGGGCAGCACTTTTGCCGGTACCACGGACGGCCTAGCGCGAGTAATTCCTCTCCCGCGGCTCAGCGATGCCGAATTGCGCCGGCTGAGTTCGTTGGTAGGAGGGGATGCGACGGCTGAGGTGCTCCACCCGGAATCGCATCGCCTGGTGGATCCCACTGACTTCCGAGTTCGTGTAGCGATGGAGCGCGAAGCTTTGGCTCTCGCCCAGGTCTACGGAGTGGACGAATTGGCTCTACGAGCGATGAGTACCGTCCGGTATTTGCAAACTGCGGTCCAGCGGGTCTTGGCGCTTGAACAAGGGAGTTTAGCTCACAGTGATTCAGCTCAGGTCGCGCAGCTGAGAGCTGAATGCGCTCAGCTCGTTGCCAATCTCACTTCTCAGATAAATTGAGTATGAGGCCAACGTAGCTGCGCTGGAGGCGGCGCACGCCGAAGCTATGTTAAACACTCCTGCTCCCGTTCCAACTTCCGTCCCGACCACCCTTCCTCCAGGCAAGCTGCATGATGAGATCGACGCTGTCCGAGCTGCCGCGGGACGCCGCAGTTGCGAAAAGTCCGATTTGCAGGATCAAATCCTCGGGAAGTGAAACGACTGCAAGAGGCTCAAGATCTGCGTGACAAACGCATTGCCGAGGTCGAAACTGAGTTCGCCGGAGTCCAGAAGTTCTCCGCTGCGGCGTTGATGGACTTCTTGGCGGGGAGCACTAAACTCAGTGGTCATTGGAAATGATTGCTCGAGATGCTTCAGCACTACCAAGAGGACCACGCGGTCCCGTCTCAATACCGGACGATGCTCCAAATCTCAGCGCGAGATGAGGACTCAGACGACTGTGGGTCGTACGTGTCACAAAAGGGCAAGACCGCAACTCTCAGTCCGTCTCCGGCAAGTGGGGGGTCAGCTCAAGCGTCCAAGCCAAGGACTCCGCTCAGCGGGCCATCTCCCAAGTCGGCTACGTCAGCGAAAACCGGCCGCAAAATGCCCAGACTGTCGCTGTCAGCGATCCACCACCAAGTGGGGCCTCGAAGTCTCAGCACTCAGCAAGCCAAGGTAGCGGCTCAGGGGACCAATCGATGATTGATCTAACACACTCTTCCACCAACACTCCGAGCTCTACGCGTGTGATGCTGCATGTTGACCGGCTGAAACTGGCGCAGCGTCCGCGCAAGTTCAAACCTGATGGAACCCGGGATCTGAATAACTCACTTTGTCGCGTCTCTGAAGGTAAGGCTATGAAAGCAGTTCCAAACCAGTTCCTCTGGGATGACGTTCGTGCCGACGTTCGGGAGCTCATGCTCAATGGGGTTTAGTTTTGGGACGCGGTGGCTGAGGCTCGTAAGACTCAAATGCTACACGACCAGTTCGGCAAGGTAGCGCTGACGGAGATGCTGATCTCAGCCATCTACTGGGAAGCACTAGATCGAACCCCATGGGCTTCTTTAGTCCCTGACCAATATTACGAGAAAGCTTTGAAGGACATTCTGGATCCAGCACTTGATAGGGTTCCTGAGAGTTGGGATCCTTTGCCCATCTGTCCTCGGTCAAAGTCACCATCCAGCTACAGTGGGTATCCATTCCGACCCAGCTCGTCCGAAGAGGAGGAAGAAGATGACGAATCCAAGGCGGATCCGACATTTCACAGCAAGGCTGCTGCCAGTGCCGACTCAATTCACAGTCGGGGTCAGAAATCCTCGGCCAGTGGCAAGCGCCCGCGGGGTTCTTCGGCTCCCAGTGGAACTACCAAGACTCCAAAACTCTCAGCTCAATCTACGGCTGGTCAAGCTGGACGCGCTAAAAGCAACATCACTGATCCGGCTGAAGACGATGGCGTAATTGAGCGACCCAGGCGAGGCAGTTGGTTTCACTACGGAATTCGGGTCCAGGAGTTACTTCACCAGACCATTGGCTTCCCGCGCTACATGCCAGTGAAAGCGATGATGAAACACCTCCACCTCCGTTGGCGAGCGCCGGAATATTGGCGACTTCTGCAGACTACTCCCTGGGACACAATGTGGCAGAACCGCGTGCAGACGCTCGTCTTCTTCCAGTACAGCGACATCCACCCAGACATGATCCAAGTTCTACCAACCATTCTCAACTTCATGAGTCGTTGGAGACGTGAGTACTGGGAGAGGCTGCACTGGGTAACTATGGACCCTGCACTGGATTACCAAGCCTCAACCGAGCTCCGCAGCATTTCAGGCTTGGTCTGGTTCTAGCCTAGACTCTCGGTTGATCCCCGAGACCCATGCTACTGGATCACCCGTGACCCTGCTCTCAACATCTCTCTGCCTTCTCAGCTGGCCACCGTCGACGAGCACGAGTGTGCCCGTACGCAGTGGGCTACTCACCGTTGAGATAATGCGTTTCTGAACTTGGCACCTGTCGAGCTGACTCGGCAGTTGCTCAACGACCAAGAACGCGCTCAGAATCCTCTCGTCCATGACCCAAGCTTCGCTCACGACGACCTCGAGGATGTGCTCGCAGCTCTGCTGTGAGCTTGTGGGCACCCCTGGCGAACTCTCCTTCGAGCATAATTCGTAATACATCTCGCACATTTCTTTTGGCTACACTTCTCTTGTTCTTCATTCCTCCAGCTCATCTTCAGCTCAGATCTTCCACCACTGATAACCAAATCGTAAAACATAAAAATCTCCGCACTCCATACAAACACCAAACACATACACAGTTCTCAGCAGACGCACGCTTGCTGAGCCTCAGGCTCAGGAAGCTCATCGCCTGCTTGCATTGCTTTGAACCGCGCTTGCGCTTTGGCACCTTTGTTAAAGTCATAGAGAAGTGCTCCACAGTTCAGCTGAGACATAGGTAGCCAATCGGGCTCGGAGTAACCCTTCCATTTCACCAAGTATTCACGAACTCGTTTGGAAGTGCGGGTCCGTTTCACCCAGCGAACATCCTGGGAGCTCTCGACTTCGTATTCACTCTGAGCCTCGTCAGGGTCATCCACGTCTTCAGCAAGAAGGGCAGCGTCGAAATCATCTTCCTCAGCGACTTCGATCTCTTCAGTTGGGCGATCTGGGAAAAGAGCTCTCGGCTTCAGCCTGCTCACGTGTACCCAGGGGTAAAGTTTATACCCCGAGCCTTCGATCTTCAGTTTACATCGGAAGTTTCTAAGATTCTGAAAGGTCCGTGCCACAGGTGTGCAATCTTCTTAGTCAGCCCAGGTTGAACTCGGGCCAAGTACAGCCAGACCGCATCTCCAACTGCGAAACCCTTCTTGAGTCTCTCAGATAATTCTTGCCAGATCTTGGTCTGAGCCTCTGAACGTTTGGCTTTTGCTTGAGCTTGGAGATCTTTCGCCCAAGCCTGAGCATACTCATACTGTCTTTGAACACCACGGCGCCATTCGTAAGCCGTCCTCTGATCCACTCCTGCTGGGCGGGGTCCCAGCATAGCTGATACAGTGCTCTGGGGATCCCAGCCATGCACCAAGTAGAACGGGGTGTCGAGACGAGTGGCGTCAAAGGACGTGTTCAAAGCCCACATCAACTTCTCAACCTGGTCGCCCCAGTCGCTCTGATCGGGTTCAGCAACGTAGGCTCGGACAGCTCGGATCACAGTCTGGACTGATCTCTCTTGTTGTCCATTGGCCTGAGGTCGATAGGCGTGCGTGGCTCACTGCCGACTCGCTAGCATATCTCGAAACTTTGCGAACACTTCGCTCATAAACCTGGGGTCACGATCGTGACGGATCATCTCACTGGCGCCAAAACGCTGAAATACTCGGTCCATGTAAGCTTCTGCTACTTCCTGAGCCGTAGTTGAGCTCATTGGTTTACAGATCACAAAACCTGAGAACATGCATTGGAACAGCAGGAGGAACACGTTGCCTCGATCCGACTTAGGCAAATGCGTGACGAAGTCCATAGATACCGCCTCAAAAGGTCGAGTGGCTAGGATGTTTCCCGGTGATGGCCCAGGGTTGGGTGGAGCTCCTTTAGCCGTCACACAATCCACACATTCTTTGACGAAACGTTCCACGTCGGCGTACATCCCTGGCCAATAATACTCTCGGTGTAGTCGCCCAAAAGTCCGGGTGATCCCTTTATGAGCTCCTTGGAAATCCTCATGGATCAGATGTAACAGGTCAGCTTGAAGAGAACGAGGGACCACTAGTCTCAACATCTCAGCTTGATCTCGGGGTCGGTTCGGCGTAGCTCGACTCAGATAGTACAGAGCTCCACGAGAATCCAAGGCAAATTGATTGGCAATCTTGGCCACATCCTCAGCAGCGGATAAATCGATCAGGTCTCCTTTCAGGTAGTCTCGAAGCCTTCGGATCCAGAGCTCGGCTCCTTGCTGAGCCAAGATACGCCGTCACCTCTCAGCGATTGCCATGGCAGGAGTGGCTGTTTCAGGAGAGAATCCTGAAGTTACCTCCTCAGATGCAGGGGTCTCGTCTCGATCAGCGTCCTCATCTTCTTCAACGGGGCTTTTCTCTGCACGAACTTGTCTCCGAGTGACAACAAATATTTTAGCGTCTGGAGACAAGGGCTCTGCCGCTTGAACAAGCGACACTGGTTCAGGTGTGATTTCCGATTTCACTTCGTTGGGCTTTCTCTCATCGGCAGGGGCCGGCTTCCGAACCAGTTTTTCCGCAATTCGATTTAACTGTTTCAGCTGAGCTAGCTCCACTGAGTCTTCCAGGGTAACTGCACACCGAGCTATCAAAGTTTTTGAAGTCAAGTAATCGGCGGCGGCGTTGAACTCACGCTTGACATGGACTAGCTTTACTGATTTGAATTTCGGGCGAAGTTCATCGAACTCGTTGAGTAGGAGCTGCAATCTCGGGTTCAGGCATTGTATGAGCCCTTGAGCTTGCTGAATGGCGATGCGGGAATCTCCGACAATCACTATCTCAGATATGCCTCTAGCTAAAGCCATCTTCGCGCCTTCGATCAGTCCGTGGTACTCCGCTTCGTTCACTGTGGCATCCTCGAAATGGAAACCTCGAGCCTCAATCACATCCCAGGACGGTAGCTTCCATAGAACACATCCAGCCGACCCTCGTCGATCTGACATCTTAGCGGCGCCGTCAAAGCTGAGCAGCCATACATCTGCTGGTCGATAAGTGGGGCATTCTTCAATCCGAACGACGTCCTTGTCCACTGAAAGTGTCCTAACGGACAGATGAAAGCTGAGATATGCCTGTCTCTTATACACATCTAGATGTGTATAAGAGACAGTCCCAGGACGGTAGCTTCCATAGAACACATCCAGCCGACCCTCGTCGATCTGACATCTTAGCGGCGCCGTCAAAGCTGAGCAGCCATCCTTCATAATCAGCTTCCAGCATTTCTAGACTGATTGGTGGAGCACGGACTACTTGTCCTTTGGCTAGGATGAGACTTTCAGCGATCTGGTCGAGCTTGTCTCGGGGAGTAATACCTGCGCCCATGATGGCGGCCAAGCCGTCTTCATCCCGTTGAACTTTATGAATTTCTAACGGCCAAGGGGTGAGTCGCACTGCCCATTGCTCACAGCGTCCCTCAAGTGACTTCGACTTGAATATCCATTTCAGCACCGAGTGTCTGGTATAGACTTTGATCAACTTCGTCCCAGCTAGCATGGTAAAAAATACTCGGAGGACTCGGATCAGTGCCACCACTTCTTTCTCAGCGGGGTGGTATCTGAGCTCTTGGTCATGTAAAACTCTCCCTGTAAAACGAACTAGGAAAATAACTCCGTCGTATTCGTGGCCCAGAACAGCGCAAGCTGCCCAAGGGTTGGCGTAAACGATGATGACAAACGGCTTCTGAGGGTCGGGATGTCTGAGCAGAGGCGTTGACACAATCTTCCGCTTCAGAACCTCGAAGGTCTCCTTGGCTCGGCTGAGGTCTCGGCCGGCTCGAATCTGCTCGTCCGTCAATTCATAGAGTACAGCTGCGATGACTGGGAGGTCTTCAATAAACTTGTTGTAATAGTTCAGACTTCTCAGGAACGACTGTACGCCTTTCAGTGTCGACGGAAACGGGAGGTCTTTCACACCTTTAGCTATCTTCGGCTTGGCTCGGATCCCTTCTGCCCCAATTTCGTGAGACAAATACGAGATCGTCTTCTTGCCGAATTCACTCTTAGGCAGACTCACTGAGATTCCCCAATACCTCAGCCGATAAAGAAGCCGATCTAGATCCACGCACAGCTGGCCCCAAATCTCAGCTCCGTAGGCGATGTCATCAATGTATGAACTTCGCCCCAATACTGGATTCAGCTGCGGGGGAGCTGGGATATTCCTCTGAAAGACGGTCATACCCTCAGCTATCGTAGACATCTCTTCTTCATCTGAGCCGTCGGTTCGGATTCCTAGAAATTCCAATATGACGGCGTCAACTTGAGATTCTTCTGAAGCAGGGAGACGTACGAACCCCCACAAGCAATTGTCCAACATCTGCTGGTCGATAAGTGGGGCATTCTTCAATCCGAACGACATCCTAGTCCACTGAAAGTGTCCTAACGGACAAATGAAAGCTGAGATATGCTTCGCTCTCAAAGTCATCGGCACCGCCCAAAAGCCACTAGCCATATCCAAACTCAGGAACCACATCGTACTCTCAAACCCAATCAACAAATCGTCAATCAAAGGTAAAGGATAATGCATGAGATTGATCAACTGATTCACCAGTCGGTAGTCGATACAAAGACGGATATAAACACCATTCTTCTTCATCACAATGACAATTGGCGAAGCCCAGTCTGAGTCCGAATATTCGATCAGCTTCGTCTGGACCAACTTCTCGAGTAATTCATAAACCTTCCGAAGAGGTTGGGGACGAATGGGTCTCGATCTCTGAGCGACAGGCTTGGCGTCGCCTACATCCAAGTCGCAGACCACGCCTCGGGCTGGGGCAGGAACTGCATTCCCGTCTCCCAGAAAGCTGGCGTGATGCTTCTCCAAAATCGCACGAACTTGATCTTCCATGTCTTGCGTCGTCACCCCGGGTTCCCCAATGTCTGATGTAGTCAGGTCTGCTTTCGGGCTGAGATCTTTCAGCTCAGGCAGGGCAGCTAATTGATTTATGAGGTCGTTCAGCAGCTCAGTCCCTTCGTGGAAATACACTGTGGCTTCCGCTTCGTCAGTGAAGTCAATCTCTAGACGCAACCATCGGGCGAGAGACTCTCTTAATCGAGATACGGGCTCAGCTACGACATCAACTGGCTCAGCTTTGAATACTTCCGCCAAGCTTCACGAGACGCAATACCTCATCCGAACACTCCTCGTGATACCACTTCTGGTTCCGATTCACTGCCGGTTGAGATATCTTCAGCTTCGTCTCCTGCGATTTCGGAACCAACTTCGGAGTCAACTTCGGATCTGAGCGAACAGGGTGGTTTAGGAAAACCTTCCACCGAGAGCAAGTCCGCTAGCGAGGCAGACTCCTCATCTTGAGTCACTTCATCTCGACTAACTTGAGTTGTTCCTCGCGTCGGTTGCTCTTGTGGGAGAGTGTTCACCATGTAATCTGAGGCTCGAGGCTCCGTCGCATCAGGTTCAGCGCCATCCTTCTTCGGCGATCGCTTGGCTAACAATAGTTTCTTGGGTCAACTATACACCGGTTTCTCGACGACGGGCGGCGCTCTAAGCTCCGCTTGCTGAGCGATCAACTCCTCCAACTTCAGATACTTGGCTGACGGTTCGGCTTCGTAAACTAGCGCGGTCCATTCTTTATACTTCTGAGACTGGGGCCGAGCGAACCGTTCTCCTTGGGGTAGATATCCCTTCTCGACCTGACACGCCACTACCGTATTCTGACAGAGGCTGGCCGTCCGGCCGGAGATGTTCACTACCTTGACCGCCCTAGGCTTCCTTCCTGGCCCGTTGATAAACTGAGTCACCCATTGATCGCTTCGACCGACCCATTCCGGAACTTTGTCTGGCCTAGCCTGGTAATATTTAACTGGAATAGTCACAGACCGTACCGGTTGAAGCCACACCGGCTCGGTCAATGACACATCCACTTCCAGTCCGACATGATTGATCTCAGGGCCTCCGACCAACAGCAACGATTCTTCATTTGGGAGCCGGACGACACCTTCTCGAGCACAGATCCGAACTCCGGCAGCAACCATGAAATCCATTCCTAACAAGCAATCCAGACCTGCTCCAATATTGCCGACCCATACATCCATCACATAGACCACTCGGACCCCGAGGGTCAGCATGATCTTGGCCTGAGCGGTGGCGTACGTCGGAACATCTCCGAATCCCACGACTCTGAGTTGGTGACCACGTTTTGAGCTTGAGTTTCAACCTGCGTGCAAGGCGTGGCTCCCGTATCCATCAGGATCTGAGTCCGGTGGTTGAAGATTGCTCCATGCACCATCGCCATATCAAGTTTCTCACCGACCAAAGTATGCGTACTCCACCAGCCGTATCGTTCGCCATATGTTAGAGCGAATTCGAGATGGTTCTCAAACTCCAGCTCTGAACTTAGGTCCTCGACTTCAGCCATACCGGAATAAACGCAAGCTTCATCAGATGAATTCATACATTTGGGGTTATCGTTGTGCCAACATGGAAGGGCTGGGCCCACATATGCAAATGCACACAACGCTTGGGACTTCGGCTCGTCACGCACTGGTTCCCTGACCAGCGAGCCTAGTGGTTTAACGGCGTCTCAGGATCCGAGCCGTCCAGCAGTTGCCGAATGGTCTCAGGATCAATGCTTTCGAGAGACCCTCCGGCACGGATAATCTCGCGAACTGTCGGATGGTCTCGCGAACTGTCTTGAGTGCCGCCCACATGTCACACAAACCTCGACGATGGTAGTCACCGCACTTCGAGCACGGTTGTCGTTTGCAATATTGGGTAGGATGGCCCTCGTCATGACATCGCCCACAGATGAGCTTGCTCCAGCAGTTCTCAGTGTTGTAGCGTTTGCTTCCACACTCGCTGCATTTAAATTCTTCACGTTGGAGGGCTCCTCTTCCGAAAGGTTGAGCGTCAGTCTTCGGCTTCCACGCCAAGCACTCAGCAACTCTGAAAATGTCTTCGTCGGTCACGACAACTGAATAGCTGGACTCAGCGCCGAGCGAATTCATCGCGGTTGGGCTGGGTTGCGGCTCAGCAGCTTCAGCTGTCATAGCTTGATGGGTCTGCTCTGCTTCGGAGTCTGCTTCATGTCTGGGAAAATCTTCCTCCGAGAAGTGTACTTGTCGACCAGCTTCGGCGTCCATCCATGTGCTGCCAGCCATGAAAGCTCGCCCTTCTCCTCGGCGTGGCTGAGGTTTGAATCGGCCAAACTGCAGGTTTTGAATAGGACGCTTATTTTGCTGGTAGTCTCGATCCTCATGACGCTCATCCTGTCTCAGAGCTTCAATGCGCTTCAAGGTCTCTTCCAACTCACTCAGTGTGTCGAACCGCTGACCCTGGAGAGTAGTCGTCAGCCGAGAATCACTTAATGCCTTGATGAAACGGTGGACGTGAGCCTCTCGGTCTGTGGTTGGTCTCTCGAAAGCGATGTCAGCTTTCTTGGCAGCTCGATTGAGCCGATACAAGAACATCCGAGGCGTTTCTGACTCACGAATCTTCATAGCGTAGTACCGCTCGGCTTTCGAACCAATACTGCGGCGCCACTCTTTCTTAAATACATGCGACAATTTCTTCCAGTCTGAACGTGTAGAGTCGGGAAGTTGAGCGCACCAATCTTTCAGAGATCCTGAGAGCCTCATTCTCAGCTGAACGATCCGCGTCTTCTCGTCCCATGGCGCCATAGTCGCGTAGTACATGAACCGTTCCCACCAGGTGACGCGATCGTCAAGAGGACCTCGCTCGTCAAACTTCTCCAGAGCGTCGTGAGTGATCATAGCCTGGACTACGATCCGGGTTCCGGAGACAGCATCTGAGCTCTTAGATTGAGCTGCAACGCCGAACTGACCTTCGAGTTCATCTTGAGATGAGTCGCTTGAACTCGAGCTGTCCGACCCCCAGTCATCATCATCAGGTTTCCCAGATCTTGAGGTACGCGTCTTGCTGCTTCGTCTCGACGCAGAGCTTGAGGTTCGAGCAGAAGACTTGTCCGGCCACTCTGAGATGAGCTTTGGGCTTTGGTCGTCTTGTCACGCGGCTCGATGTTTTCAGCTTGGCGTTGGTTCGACTGCACCATATGATGCATGGCATCTGTCAGTCTGTCGAGCTTTGTTAGAACCAGGTCGATCACCGTCAGAATCACGGACGACTCAGCTGGAGTTCGAGGGAGATCCTGCGAACTGGTTGAATGACTTGGTTGATTCTGAGAGTCCGCTTGAGCACGAAGCCGTTCTTGATCGATCAGCAATTGACGGAGTTTTTCCTCTCGTTCAGCTACTGCCCGCTCATGAGCTGTTTGTGCTTAAACGTGTTCCTCTGTCAGTCTCAACAACTCCACATCATGTTCAGCTCGAGTTTCGGCGGCGCGTTCATCATGAATTCTCTGCAGCTCTTCTTGTCTGGCCCTGATCTCAGCCTCTTGAAGTTTCTTCTGTACCCCCAAAAGGTACTGGGTTCGGGTCTCATCTTCTTTGCGTTTCTCAGTTTCGGCGGCAACTCGTTGTTCAGCCAATCTCTCCAAAGCTTCCAGGTGTTGGCGCTGCTCCACTTGAGTCCAACGCTGAGCGTCAGACATCTGAGCGTTCGTAACTTGTAGCTTCTGATATTCTTCGTGGAGCTTAGTTTGTTCACGCCGGTTGTCTTCTAGAGCAGCCTGTAATCGAGCGTCGGTGTTCTTTCGTTGTTCCTGCTCCGCAGTAAATCGAGCCCACGCAGTAGTCTCGCTCCGAGTCAGATTTTGTTGAGCTGGCGATTCGTCGGCATTCAATTGAGCTCTGGGGCGGCCAAACCAGAAACCTTCTGTTCCAGCACGGACACTTGTAGATGGTCCCAAGTCAGGCTTAGCAGCGGCAGCCTCAGATTTGCCCTCAGACGTTCTCTTAGACTCCGGACTACCAGGTAGTGGGATCTGAGCTGGGTGTTCAGTCATAGGCACCCTCGTTTCAATTCTCGTCTGAATCGAATGAGGTTGAGGCGGGTCTGGTGTGATGGAAATCATCATTCCTGGCGCTGAGCTCCGAGTGACATCCTCGCATCACTGTAGCGGTCGACATAGGAAGGTGCGTCCCTGATCCGAGCATGTAATCCGTGACAGACATTAGCGATGAGCGAGATGAGCTGCACGACATGTTCCCGCTCTCACCAGTCGCTATCAGGGACAAATCTGAATTGGGACCGACTCCCACCATGCTGGGCACTGAGTCGCTCATAGCGTCAGGTTGAGCTTCAGAAGCAGCATCACTGGAATCGCGCCAGCTCGGAATGGACCCGCTGGCCGACGATCTTATCAGCAGCGGACGCTTATACGCCGGTTCCTCCTCAAGGCTTGAAGCTGGGCTTCGAGGTTGGAGGCCAGTCAGCTGAAGTCGCATAACCACCTCATGACCCAAAAACAGTTAAGTATCTTCATCCATGATAGCGTCACCATCCTTGTCCAGCACAAAGCCCGTTCTGAGGTCATTCGTCTGAGCTGAAGCCGTCAACTGCGGATCTGAGGGGGAACGAACGTAATACGCCGTTGCCCCCACCGCGAACTTCCAAGCAGTTAACTCAGCTCGGATGAAATGCCCGGTGCGATCAACCTCCAACCTGATCTGAGATTCGGAAACTCCTGACACTTCAACCAGAGTGTGCCACGTCGGGACTTGGTTCCGGAATTCATATCCAGCTTCATGCAGCATAGTCTGAAGCAGGGCGACGCACGCGATAGGCGGCATCAATCCCAGCGAAACTCGGACTGCCTTGAGGTCGGACACTATTGGAATTCGGCGTCGTTCGGCGTTAAAGACATTCAGCCATCGAGCGGCAGGAGATCGAGTCACTGACATCAGATGTCTCGCGGTAGCTCCAGCTGCTCGGATGAAACCCCAGAGATCATAGCCTTCATGGCGCGGAGCGTACGCCATGTCAACAGGATGTACAATTCCAGGAGGGAGAGACATCCACAACTCTTCTTGGGATCGGCAATAAGTGATCATCTCAGCCTCGGGCATCTCAGAAGGGTGGGTTAAGCTCAGGTTCTGGGCTTCTCCACCTTCAGGCACGCCTCTCAGTCGTTGAAACGGTCGCTGATCTGGCCAGAGTGAACTCGACCAGGCTCCGCCACTTGTTGCGCCAAAATAGCCTGCTCCCGGAGCGTAATTGAACCGAACAGGGTCCGTCCCAGTCCAGACTGGGTTCTGTCCTTTCGGCTGCATCTCACGACTTCCCAATAAACTCAGTACAACGCCCTCGACTTGGCTACCGCGAAGATTCGCATCAGTTGGCTCCGACTTAGCACTTGGCAGTCGGGAGGTCGTCGTCGAAGCCTCGGATTTATCTTGAGGCGCAATGTTCTGGTGCTCAGCGGGCACAACTTGGCTTCGACCTTCATCAATTCGGGCGCTCGGATGAGCACCCACTTAGTCACCTTGGCAAAACCCAGACGGTTTCATCTCAGGCGAGCTCAATGACGACACAACATCCTCCGGCATCGGGGGAGCTTTGGGTTCAGCGCTTGGTTCCGTTTCACTAGGGCGTGACACCTCCACTTCAGCGCTGGGTGCCGAGACTTCCAGGGTCGAACGACTCGATCCAGACTTCTCAGCTATTTTCGGCTCCATTTCAGCCGGCAATCCAGCAACACGCAGGCTCCGCTGAGGCGAAAACTCCGTCTTCCCACCCTTCCTTTTCGACGCACTTGGACTTGGCTTAGTCGACATAGTTGACTCTCGTCCGTCCAAAGTCGTATCTTGATCCGGGCACGCGTACCAGTTGTGGTGAGGTGCGGGCAACTTCCCAGCGTCCAGAATAAACCTTGAATGTAACTTGAATCAGCAAACCTTGAATCTAAGTCCAGGGGGGCTCAGAGTCTTAGAGTCTCAGCTGAAAGGTCTCAGCTGTACTCGACGAAGACTCGGCCAACACCTCTGAACCCGAACTCTTGGTCTGACGCGGCGTGTGCACCTCCCTTGCCATCCCCTTGACGGTTCTTGCTGGGGCTACGCTTTGGGCCCAGACGTCAGCCAACCACGTATTCTTGTTCCTTGTCCAGTCGTCCCTTGGTACTCTCCAAACCAAGCCGGCTCCTCGCTCAACAGGCCTTCGCTCGCACGTGTCTCGACCAGATTTGCCCCGGGGTTTTCTCAATGTAGACACGACTCCACACACACTTATCTGCTCCTTCCAAGACCGCAGACCCGGTCTTCCTTGCTTCTCCTCTTCCTCCAGGCGGCTCCAGCTGAGAGCCGCGTACACAGGTCTTCACTCGCCCCCGCCCCCGACCTAGGGTGGCTCCGAGAGTTGGCTCGGGTTGAGCCGGTCTTAATCCAGGGTTCTTGCCTCTGCGCCCTCGGACTTCCGCGCGGCACTCCAGTTGAGCTCTGCGTGCACAGGTCTTCACTCGCCCCCCGACCTAGGGTGGCTCCGAGAAATTGGCTCGGCTTGAACCTGTCTTGGTCCAGGGTTCTCCTCTCTGCACTGGGACTTCCGCGCACCACGTCTTGTCGTAGACGGAACGGCTGAGCGGGGAAAACACGGTCCCAAGCTCAGCGCCAAAGTGATATGAAATACGCGCCAGGTACAGCCGCCTAGTCGGCCTGCCAACGCGTAAGGAAATATGAAATAGTCAAATGGGTACCCCTTCACACCGAGGTACACCCAAAAGGTCTATATGGGGCCTGAGTTCTGTTGGATTCTCCTAAGACACCCTTTTCCGCAGCAGCAAACTTAACGCTGTGGCCTTCGGGGCAAATTCGATTCTGATTGATACTTTACACATGCAAACAAAGACCTATCAAGGGAGGGCGCTCGGCTTCCTTCGGAGCGCACCCAAACAAAGGTGAAAAGAAAGATATCGTCTTGCGAGCTGCCAGCAAGCCAACGGTGAGCGGCGCTTCAACATGGGTCTGGCCAATGACTGGCCGAGCTCAGCAAAGCCCAGCGACGTCAGGAACTTCGAGATGCTTCATCGATGAGTGATGTCGGCGTCCTTCAAGGAGCACCTCCGGCACCTACGTGTGGTCTTTGAGCGGCTTCGTTAACGTGGTCTCACGATTCATCCCCGCAAGTCGAAACTGTGCACGGACAGCGTGTCCAACAGGGGTACCGTATTAGTACCAGCGGCGTTCAGCCTCTCCAGGACAAGGTGGCCACCATCCAGTCTATCACTGCACCACGCACGCGACGCGAACTCCGTCGCTTTATCGGCATGGTGAACTACTACCGCGACATGTGGCCTCGCAGGGCACACATTCTCGCGCCGCTGACGGCTCTGATGTCCCCACAGGACAAGTACCAGTGGATGGACACGCAACAAGAGGCATTCGACCAGATGAAAGCAGTGATGGCGCATACGGTGGAGCTCGCGTTCCCTAACTACGGCGATCCGTTTCACATCTGCACTGACGCATCGGGTTATCAGCTCGGCGCAGTCATTACTCAGCACAGCCTCCCTCTAGGGTTCTGGAGCAAGAAGTGCAACGAGAGCGCAGATTTTTCCACTGCCTGTCATCCCAGAGATACTTCGCGAGTTCCAGCGCTGTAAGTTTATCTCCGTCTTCGACGTCCCGATGGGTTACTACGCGCACGTCCTTGCGAAGAGAAGCCGTGCTGCAACAAATATTGTGTTTCACTGGGGCAAGTTTGTCTTCAACCGGCTGCCGATGGGGGTCTCTACAGCTCCGGACGAATTTCAAGCGGTGCGGAATGATACTTTATGCGATTTGGAGTTTGTGTGGGTCTACCTGACTCTCGAAGTCACACAATAGTCGAATCGATCCGTCTTTCTTCAGTATCGTGAAGGCCGGGGACGCCCATGGTGACGAGTTGTCCGGCGACATCACTCCGAGCTTCACGATACAATGAGGAGCTTTTTTGTCACAGCTACCAAGGACCGAGGCGTCGAAGAGTACGCAACTAGTGAATGATACTTTGATAGCGCAGCGAATGTACACATGTCTTGCGACCTTCGCTACGTCACGAACTACAGGGAAATGGTGCCGGAAGAAGCTGTTTGTCTGCGCGGATTTCAACGGAAGTCCGCGACGACACCGCTCGGACGAAGGACTGTTCAAATTGTAGTGAAGCTGGGAACATGGGTATCATCCTTACGCTACATAACGTTTTCTATATCCCTGACAGTAAGAAATTGCTCTCACACTCTCAAGCCGAAGTACAGGTTTACGCGGTGGAGTATCATAAACAAACAGGTAACAAGGTCTACGAGATGTGGAAGGACGGTGAGAAGCTTCTCGAGGTTGGACAAAACAAGTACGATCTACTTACTTTTAAAGCGCACAATGCATTCTCACCAGAGGGGAACCAAGTGGGTACAGTGTCGAGAATGCAAGACGTTGCAGCTGCGCCGACGGCAAGTATCACGGTTGTAGACAGAGCTGCAAAGCTGCAGCGGAGGCACGAGCGCCTCGGGTACTTGTGTCCACAGTATACGAAAATGATGATGAACAGAGACCTGGTTACTGGGATGATGCTGTAGAAACGTTTGTTGGATGACTGTAAATATTGCCGTATGCGGAAGGAGCGGAAACCGTTGCCCATAAGAAGCTGGAGCGAGAAACTAAGCGGAAGAACCAAATTTTGTTCGCTGATCTGTTGTTTCCTCATCATAATAGAGGCACGCACGCTGAGTAAGCCGTGCTAGTGGAATGCTTCTCTCAGTTCACCACACGTTATCCTCTCAAATCGACATAAGCTCCTGCCGTGAATGCGCCGACGAAGAGATGGGCTGAACGACAGTTCGCATACTGTAAGGTACTCACGATTATCTCGGATAGAGGTCGCGAGCTTGATAACGATGCGATGGAGGCTTGGTTCTAGGAGCATGTGATCGAATTGCTGCCAAACCCTGCGCGTAGCTCAAAAATAAACCTGTTACATGCTCAAGACATGATGCAGATGTCATGTTTATCAAAATCGTTGTGGATGCATGCACAGCAAATTAACACGTTCCTCAGGACCCGGACTGATGAAAGACAACCCGTACCACTTGACGAAAGGGGCAAAGCCGGACATGCACCGAATCAAGCGATTTGAATCGCTCGTGTACGTGCTTACACCCACTGGACCCTCTCGCAAGAAACTGTATGATAATTGCCGGATTGGAGTTTTGGCGGGATATCTCGAGGAACAAGCTGGCTGCCAAGCCGACCGAGCCCACCGTTCACCACATGAACAACGTTTCAATCAACGAAGATATTGTCTACAAAGATATCGATACCAAGACGAGTACAACCTGACGTAGCTGAATGACTGTCCAGAGTATTTCACTCTGACGATGAGGAATGCATGAGATGTGGTGAGTCCAGAGAAGCTGTGGATCACAGCAATGGAATAAGCAGCAATGCTTCCTCAGAACTCATTAATTATGATTACCTAGAAGAAATGAAGCCTGCTTCACCTATTCCAGCGGACGGGGACGCGGATATAAGCGAAGATGAGATCGGAATCGAAGTATGGGCTGAATCACCAATACACACAGTAGCTTCAGGCTCAACACCAGCATAAGAAGTTACTCGCAGCAATGTTTTACAAGCTGATACTGAGTACATGTCTAAGGAAAGAGCCAACGAAGTTCCAGGAAGTGTTGCTTGACCGGGACCATCCAGCCAATGCCGATTCTGCAGATGAAAGAGAGGAGAAAGCGCCTACAGGCGAAAATACACTGCCTGTTAATGAGCATCGGTTTAGAAAAGTTATTGCGCACCAACTTTCCCAAATCCAAGGCTTGAAGCTCGTAGCTTAAAAGTGGTGAGCGGGGAACTACCAACTTCTCTGGTATCCCGGTTCGTGTTTCTAGCCCACCACCAAGCCCTGAACCTCCAAGCTTGCTGGTTGTGACCACGGAGTCACCAAACTCGTCCGGCTTTCCGGATCGAGATCCGAGCCCACCCCCAAGTCCCCCGTCAACGACTTCACCAACCCCTCCGGGTTCAATACCGGCATACTCACCACCAAGTGTACAAAATTCGAAGAGTGATGCGCCACCGAATTCATCACCAGAACAACATGATGCTGAATCCGTGGCGGTGGTAGAGGATCCGCAACAAGCCGATGGTTACCGCCGGAGGAGAAAAAGTATCCGTATGTTTGGTTGGTCGGTGCGGAGGGGGCGGCGGGTGGAGATATTGGGGGGTGGGGCTCGAACCTCTGTCCGCCTTGTATCTCGGCGGCACACGCGCTTTTGCCATTTACTTGCGTCGACCTTAGCGAACACCTACCGGGCCCTGTCCATATCACTACAATGGTGTTTGAGGGGTGGTTTACACGGATGGTGGCGACCTGTGAGTTTGGATGAATTGGCCTAACACAGTGGGGCCACTATCTAACACGACTGCTGCCGACCGAGAGGAGATCGAGCGTGCTAACGATAATGCAGATCACTAATATCACGAAAGCGAACACCTTCAAAGAAACAGCAGTCCATGCGTGATACATGAGTGCGCGTCTCACATGCACGTCTATGTTTGAGCGCTATCAGTTATATATTTCTGGGTGCACTTTTGGGTTGTACCGTACGCCCCTTTTATGAGTCAACCCGAAGCTTTCGTGTCACGCTTGATACTTTTTTCTATACCATCGTTTATTTTCAGATGGGCAGAGTACACCCCAATACAGGGCTCTGTGTGCACCACATCGTTGATGTGAATCTCTGTGCAGGGTACAGTCATACCTCTCTATAGTGTACCTGTATATAAGAGACTACCGGTATACATTAGCCGCCATTACAGTGCTGTCTACGCATAAATTCTCCACGTGCGGCCACAGGAAATGCTGTCACTACTGTTTTGATGTCTCTCAGTTTTGTAGCGCATAATGAAGGTGTTGCCTCCGCTTCGCGTAACGATTTTCTGGAACACGTCGAAACCTAACGCAAACTAAATGAAACGTAGATTCTGAGTATAAGCCCTTTGAACTGATGCGATACACTCCCGTACTATAAATAATATGAATAATGATGCGGAGGGTGATGGCAGTGCTCAGTTGGATGTTTTGACAAACGGGAAGATACTACATGTAGAAGCAGTAAAAGTGGGACCAAACGAGTCCTCCATATACTTAAGTACTAAGAAGTACTCGATTAGTAGTGTTGACCGACAAATGGAGTAGATAAACTTTTTTTAAGGTGATATATGGTTTTACCGTTAGATGATATTGAATGTGAAAGTAATGATTTCTTTTTATCGGATACTATTTATCCAGGGTAGTTTGTCCAAATGTTGAGCGGATGGGTCGGTTACATACTATTATAATAGTCTTGCGATATAGGTTATTATATATTGGTGGTGTAACTTATGTATTTCACGCACAACTGCCTTCGGATTACAAAATGTAATGCATGCTTAGTAAAAACCTGGGACGGACCGACGCCGGCGTCATGGTGGTGCGCGTGTGGGTCGTGTGGGTAAAAATCCAGAGAACAGACACAAGAGTCTGTGATGGCCTCCTTATCACTAACGAAGAAATCTTCCACCAGAATATAATATACAGAGAAATTGCAGTGTGTGTACAACCTTATAGATTGGACCGTGCTACAGCAACAGAACATCCACAGTACAAAATTGATTTTACACAGACAATCAGCTACTTTTGGTGTATTTTTCGGCATCGTATAATGCTTTGAAGGTGATCAGAGAGGGAATGTTTTACAGAAGGGGAGTGACGAATTCAGCCAAATTGCCGGCTTCATATTCGTAAATGCGTTCATTGCTCGCACTTCCACGTCAGGTGGCTAGGCTGTCTCGCCTTTAGTTATTCTATTATTTCGCGCCAAGTATGGCTTCACAGCTGCCGTATTGGCTCAGCAAGGCGCTTTCTTCATCCTACAAGTAGAACCTTTTGGAGTTGGCTAGAGCAACATAAAATGGAAATCCCTCCTGGGGATGGATGTCATGACCCTCAAGTTCCTTATACTGCTGTTGTAGATTTTTTCCTATTGCATGGCATTTCCATTTTTAAATAACTCATTTTTAGTATGTGTTTGGCTTGAGGTACCTCCCCGCCGAGCGAAGCGAGGGGGTCTCTCATGTGTGCTCGGCCGTTCACAGCGCAAAATGTCCCGCTTGCGGGGCTCTGCTCGGCTTGTAAGTCATTGCATTGAACTCCATAAGGGTAGTCACTCATGGAGATGTAGGCACTTTATGAAGTCGTTGCTGATCCACAGGCGCGCATAACAAAATAAATAATAACCACTACGAGGAAAGGCTGTCGACGATGTCAGCAGCACGTAATAACAGACTTCTAGGGCCCTTTTTGAAAATTCAATCATTCGAGATAACCATATTTAATTCGCAGTTAAAGCGCTTACAAGTAAAATAAGTTGAAATAGCTCCATTCTAGAATATACAAGTCTAGTAGGATTGCACAATTTGCCCAACCATAGACACGCTCAAACCCTAATATCTCTAAGAAGCACGTTAAATTCAACAATCGAGGCACCACCCTTCACAATAATCTGTTTAAGGGATCGGAGCCTCTATAGTATCGGTACATAACGAACGTTCATGTTTCCTTGTTTTTTTATTTATAGTATGGATATGTTTTTCTTCTGACAACACTTGAAATCAAGAAACATACGGTCAGTCAGATGCTATATCTCCTTCCCTATCGACACCGCAGGAACCAGCGTAAGATCAAGCCAACACCGACCGCCCTGCTGCCAAGTGCCAGTACTCGGTACAGTCATAACGGGAAAAAAACCAAAGTTTGGGTCGGTGTTCATCACCGGCGAGGTGATTGCATCGTTGGACTCCCCTGTAACGTAATAATGTGAAAAGTCTTCGTAGTCGCCCGGTACATGCTCCATCCTCCTCTTGGCTCTTCGCTTCAAGTAAACCCCAACAAACGAGAGTAACTCGGACATCGCGCAGCAGCTCTACATCCGCCACAAAGCGGGCGGCTTGACATTCGCGACGGCGCTGTCGAAGGGGGCGTCAGGGGAGGTCTGGATATGCCAGTACAACGAACGCACGGTGGTTGGCAAGAAGCTGCTGGGCAAGAACCGGAGGCCAGTCAAACTGAGCGCCAGTCTCGCCCACCCCAACATCGTCGAGTTCATCGGCGTGGCCTGGAACAGCCTCAACAACCTGGTGATGGTGATTGAGTTCATCCCGATGTGGAGTGTGCGCAAGTACCTCAAGAGGGTAAGGTTTTAAACAGGTCACCTGCAGGTCTGGTCCAGTTTTGATCCTACGTTACCCGGACGAGCGAAAATAGTGTGTTTTTGTAACCCGCCCTATGTGGATCCCGCGATTCGGTTGGCATCAGAAATATAATATGTATTTGTAGAGCCTGCGTGCTTTGATTTGTGATACTTGGATTCATGATATTTCATACAAAATGAAATATATTAATAATACATGTACCTGTTGTGGTACTGCTATAGTATGGCCATGACTGAATGTCTGCAATTGTCGTATACAGACTGAACGAACGCATAGTGGTGGATGCTCGACTCAGTCTGCTCGCGGAACAAGAACCACTCATCGTCCGCGCCTAGTTACTCGCTAACAGAAATTGTTCGACTTCACCGAGACAAACTTCGACAAGTACGCTAGAGGTTTGGCCTAACAGCCACACGCGGCTTGATCTCAGGAGCCCGTTCATTCCAGAATCTGCGGACTGCCACTTTGGTGCTCAAGGTTGTGCGTTCTCTTACTCGCAGTATGACAGCAAGAAGCTAACGTTAGTTCAACTAACGTCAGACGACTAAGGCTGGTTTTTACTTCAGCTATTTACATCACCTCTAATAACATATATGGATATAACCGTAGCGTATATTCGAAATTAAAGGTATACCAAACCTTTTTATTGTGTTTGACTATTTTGGAGACTATTTTTTGCGGTGCTTTATTTTGGTCCGTGATTTGTCTACGGGACCAAAAGAGGACCAGACTTGCAGGAGACCTGTTTAAAAATCTTCCCTCAAGAGAAACGCCGACCTGCTCTCGTGGGCTCGAGACGAGATCCACGAGTCGCACGAGTACTGGAGTATCTCCACGGTCACGAGCCGCCTTTGATCCAGCGAGACGTCAAGTCGAACAACATTCTGCTGACGGACAAACTCGAGCCAAAACTCATCGACTTTGGAGTCAGTCGCGGGACTGCCGAGCTCACGATGACGACAGGAGTCGGCACGCCGTACTGGACGGCTCCGGAGATCCTCGAAGGCGGACCAGGCAGATATTTATTCGTTCGGTGAGGTGGTGTCAGAGCTAGAGTTCCGTACTCCGATGCCGTGACAAAAGGCGAGACCAAGCTGAAGGCCGTCCAGAATTTTTAGCACGTGCTGGCCGGCACCATTCAGCTGAGTTTCAGCAAGGACTGTCTTCCGAGGATTCCGCGCATTGGCTCGGCGTGATTGCAGCCCTTACCCGGACATACAAGTTCTTTTGTGCCGATGGGGGCGCTGGGAGGTATCCGCGTTCAAGGGGTTAATGTGTTGTTAGGACGTTATTGAAGAGATTAAACCGCCCTGTTTCGATAATATACCCCACCATGCATCTCTAGAGCTGTCCAACGTGGTGTCTCCATACAAAATGGGTTCATAATTTTTGACCATGTGTAATGTGGTCTAGAGCAGCTCCGAAAAATAATTGGACGCGCAGATTTCGCGTATAAGCTGTATTTGGCCCTACAATTGGGGATATGTCCATCAATAGCAAAAATGACCTCTTTACTTTGAAAAATTACAGTTTTGGTAAAAGTGCGTCTATAGTTTAGATCACCCCCGATTTTGTCAATTTTTTCTCCTCGGTTCAATTCACGGACTTGAAAAAATGTGGTACTGCATCATATTTGGTGTTGTTATAGCTAGTATTGACCAGAACAACACGTTTCAAAACAAAATATTCAGATCACTAGACTAAAAATCCGAGTGCGGCTATAGTTTCTAGCAGCACTGTACACCGGTAATCCACAAATCTAAAGAATGTAAAGTGGCTTTCAGGAGGTGATGTCCGTACAGTGGTACCCATTAGATGCGTGCTGTCAAGCAGAATCTGGAGCGTCGTGTTGGAGCCGGCACTGCCCGATCGACAGGAGCCCGAAGTCTCGATGGCACGCCTGTGCTGGCACTGGTGAACCAGGTGGAACCTGGTCCAGATGGAACCTGGTCCACCAGTGCCAGCACAGGCGTGCCTCCGTCCAAGTAGTTCAAGCCGCTGTCTTCCAGGTCGTATCTCCCCTTGCCGGGCTTCCTCGTCCTCTTTCTCCAGTAAAACCAACCGACACCTCCACCCACGAACACAGCCAAAGCACCCGAGATGATGGGGATCAGCCACAACAGATCGAATCCCTCTGATCTCTCGCCGAATTCTTCTTCCAGCCACGTCGTGACCCACGCGTTTCCAGTGGGTTTGATCATCGCTGCCATCTCCGCGTCCGTGTATTCGTCTCTACGATGACACGGCACCGTCAACGCCGCGTAGCCATCGTCTGCAGGACACACGTTCCAGGCCGGATCGTCAGCATTTGAGACCATGTGCACAGCGTACACACTGTACGAAGCATTCGAGACGGGGTCCTCCCACGCGGGATCTCTCAGTCAGATCTGCGGGGCCATGTCGGGGTCGCCGCCGACCGACCACATCGAGCCCAAGTAGCTGGTGGTGGCCAAGTCCTCGAAGGTGTCCGCCACACACCTCGGCACGTTCAGCATATGGTCACCCGAGCAGTTCAACGTAGGCGGTCACGTCGTTCGGCAGGGAGCAGTTCTTGAACGTGCAGCCTTCGCCGCTGACTTGAGCTTGGGGCACTGCGAGGTCGGCCATGATGTAGTCGACCATGGTCCAGATCTGCACGGCAGAGCACATCACGCTGGACGAGGCGGGGCAGGTCGTCGAAGGAGACGCCAAGTGGGTTGAGGCGCTTGGTCACCGTAGTGGGGACGGTGCTGATTGAGACTTTGGCGTCGGTGTCGCCCGCTTTGTGGCGGATGTAGAGCTGCTGCGCAATGTCCGAGTTGGTGCCGTCGAAGACGAAGGAAGAGGTCGCCTCGAGACCTCGCGTCGGCTGAGATTGGGTCATGACCGACGCGATTCCAAGACCGACTGCGACTGCAGTGGCCCGCATTGCTGTGACCGGGCGACTCGGGATGGATTTGCAGGCATCGAGGTGGCCGAAACGAGTCGACGAGGTGCAGCGACAGACAGGCACGCCACGCAACGACGTTGCCAACGTTGGGCCAACTCGAAACACATCGATGTACATGTAATACATGTAGGGCACATTGTGCCCTGCTGCTTCTAGCGAAGTCCTTTAGTTAGTGACCGTGATCACGAGTACAAATGCACGAAATTCGTCAAGTGTGGGATTCATGCCTAGGTTACTGTATTAATACTGCAGTCTATATATGCACTCATATCTTCGCAATCAGCACCAATTACATGTACAGTAGTACAGCAGCCAATCAGTACCAATTACATTCACAGTCGTACCCCTCAATATGTGCAGGGGGGTTACAAAGCGATTTGACAGGGAATCAACAGCTCTTTGGTATGATTGGCTGCCGAACTTTAATATAGACAATCGGAAACGCCAGGGTATGTGAAGGGATGGGTGCGCATATTGAGGGGTATGACTGTACTGTAGTTTACTCTCGAGCTCGCCGCGGTCCAGGCGATGAAGCTCGTCCATGCTCGTTTTTCTTCAGGCTTCTGCGGTCGCGTACATAGCAAGTTCTTTTATCATTGCGACCTTCGACTTCGGCGCTGGACGTGTGGAGCAAGAGCGTACAGAAGGTACTCTCACTTCCGACACTGCCGATAACAAATGACCTCTATTATTTTTGGCACTTTCCAATATTAGATTTAGTAGGTAATTTTCGCGCGCGCGCCAAAACCAATTCTGAACGACTCGTTCGGTACGAGGCGATAAGCACCATTCGAGTATTTGCGGCGACCAGCACAGTACAACCATGGGCAAGTGGATGACCATAGACAACAAGCGAGAGCTTATTCGTAAGCATGCAGCCACACCAGCCATGACGCAGGCCCAGCTAGCCAAGTGGGCTAAAAAGGAGTTCCGCCTGCGTGATCCTCCTGCTCGAAACCCAATTTCTGACCTACTTCGAAACGCAGGCACCATCATGAAGGAGGCGTACGGCCAAGGCAAGCGCCGCAAACCCCTCAAGGTGAAGGCGCCTGCGCTCAAAAGAAGGCTAGAAGACTGGATCGAGAAAGCCGAGCAGCGTGGTATGTGTCTAAATCGAAAGGTCATCACTCGGAAAGCTAAAAAGCTGCGCTTTGAGGTGGGGGGCCCCGCGCTCGATGTGGGCTTGTCTGTGGGTTGGATGTCGGCATTCCTCAACAGGCCTGAGCTTTGCTATCGTCCAAGACATGGAGAAGCGGGCTCAGCTAAGCCCGACGTCGTGCGCCAAGGCCGCCATGCTCTCCACGAAGTGACAGACCTGTATGACCCTCAGGACATATACAAAATGGACGAGACGGGTCTAAACTACAAGGCTGCTCCGACACGCAGCATTTGCACCTCGAAAATGCCAGGCGTAAAGAAAGACAAGACCCGGATTACTTTGGCTTTGACAACCAATGACGATGGCAGTTACTCTTTGCCAGCGCTGTTCATTGGGCGTGCCGTGAAGCCCCGTTGCTTCGGGAAGAAGACAGCTGAGCAGCATGAATTTCTGTACAGGAAGACCGACAAGGCCTGGATGAACAGCAAGGTGTACCAGGAGTGGCTACTCAACCTAGACAGGGAGATGCGAGCTGCACAGCGGCCACATCCTTCTCCTTGTAGACAATGTGCCATCGAATGCGCACGGGGGTCTCGTGTTGACCAATGTGCAGGTCGAGAGTCTCCCGCCCAACACGACGACGCACCTACAACCACTGGATGCAGGCATCATTGCGAGTTTAAAAGTCACTACAGATCGATCAAGCCATCGACAGATTCGACGCTGACAAAGATGTCGATGGACGCACTGTCTACAAGATTGACTAGCTCCAAGCGATGTAGTGGAGCCAGGAGCTGTGGAAGACGACGCGCGCGTCTACGATCGCGCATTGCTGGCAGAAGACAGGTCTAGCAGTCCCCCTTCGCGGTATTGCAGAACCCGATGCTGGGGACGAAGTCGTACAATCCGAGGACTGCGACGAAGATGTAGTTGATGTCATGCTGCACATAGCATCGATTCAATTGTAGCTCGCTAACCTCACAACAATTTATATAGTGCACAAAACGTACTGAACAGATGGTGTCGGAAGTGGCGGTATGTTCTGTAGATTAAAAAACCCTGCATACATATGCATGAAGAGCGAAGAAAATAACAAAGACCTGGATTTGCAGAGTAGGTATCCGCGCCGGACAAGTTATAGTCAGGACATATTGATGGTCAGTGTCCTGTATACAAATTTAGGTCAATAAGAAAAATGGGTACGCAGCTACAGCTCCCATAATACTGCTTGACACAGAGTCGAGCGCACATAGTTCGAAAGAAGGGGCCGCCCCCTGCATTTTAAGCCTACTCACAATCACGAACGACTCATTTTACGCAAGCGGCAGCCCCCGAAGTCAAGCCCATACAGCTCTATTTGAGCGCTGGGGGTTCTATTGACACAGAAGCGGATCATTTTACTGAAAAACATAGTAAATTTTAGTGTTTACCACCAATTTGTCCACTAAATCTCGTCTATGACGTGTCAGTACTCGAATGAAAGAAGGGACTTCAAGGTGACCGATAATACGTCTGGCGCGGGTAGGTGGCATTTTCATTGCCCGCTGTAATAAGGAAAATGTTGCGGTGGGAGTAAATGTATGAACCGCTCGACGGATTCAAGGTCAGCGTTCCGATGGGCGCGGCGCTTTTGATCGCGCTGATTGTCGTATTCTTGCTCGTTGCAGGCGAGAATCAGTCGATCAGCTCCCCAGGAACCGAGGGCCGCCGACACTCAGTGCCGCACAACGACTACGTCTCCATGCGCAGTCGAGCTACAGGGCGTAGACTCGCATTTGACGCGAAGTCGAGCAGCGCTAAGGCCCTCAACCTACCGCCGAATACGACGAACGTGCGGTGGGCGTACGACCCGAAGTCAAGACTGCTGTGGCTGGCGAGCCGGCCCGCTTTGTTCCTGTATGCAGGGGCCACCGACTTGTCCATGCATTAGCCCGGCTGGAGAATGGAGTATCGGGGACGCATCAGTTCACAGTGCGTTCAAACCCTCGCAACAGTAACATTAACCAGCAATGGGAGCTCGAGTGGAGTTGGAGTTGAGTAGATGTGCAATTTTTTGTTATGCTGGCAATGGTGCTGTCGTTGACGACGCTGGCGCTGCCGCCATTGGCGTCTTTTTCTTCTTGCGCTTGCCTTTTGATCGACGGTGCTTCTTCGAGGGGCCGGGGGGCATCAACAAAGATATCATCGAGCCCGGGGTCCGCTGGATGTTGCTGATGCGATTGTTAAGGGTTTCGCAGATATTGCGCTGGCATCTAAGCTCGTCGGTCACCTGCTTCATGCGTCGTTCAATCCTCGCAATCTGCCGCAAGGCGCTTGTGCTATACTCGGCCACGCGCAGGTGATCGTCGTAGGTAGCGCCGCAAGTATCCATTTAGCTGTCATCTCGGGCCAACGATCGCTAAATGTCCTCCTCGCGCTCTTCGCAGCCGCTGCTCGCCCGCTTGGCGTCCAGCAGAACGATAGCCGTCATCACATCGCTTGGAAGGCAGTTCGCGTCGTGTCGCATGCCGGCCGCTATCCGCAACGAGTCGTCGTAGCATATCGGGCAGTCCTCGCCGAACAGGACGCCGCAAGGCAACGCTTCCTGTACGCAGAGCTCATGCACGTGCATTTTGGCGCCATCGAGCCGATGCTTGTAGTAGCGCTCCCGCTCCTTCGCCACCATGATCACCACCTCGGCGGGGTGGACCGACATGGCGTCGACGAATTCGACCCAAGACATGAGTAGCGATTGCGGACTTGGTCGCTTGTCCAGCAAGTGCCTAGTGACAAAGAAGCGCTTCTGGAAGAACAGATCAACCAGGTACTCGTCTACGCTTGCCCCCCAACCGTCAGGAACCGCCACCCCGCATACCGTACTGCAGTTAAAGAATGCATACCCACGGTGACCCCGTTCGGAGTATCCGGTCATCTGAGCGTTGTCGTCGGCCACCCAGGGGAGGCGAGTGCTCGTCAGAAGATTTCTGAAGAAGTCGCTACCGCCAGCGGTTGCGCCAGCAGCGGACGTTCCCCGATCTCGACTCCGACTCGGGCCTCCATCGACGCTGCCATTAGCGGAGGCCATATCCCCGCTCTCCACACCGGAATCGCCGCCACCGCTCGACGAGCCGGTCGGCATGCAGGGCGTAGTGTCCGTGGTTCGGTGGATAGGGCGACATCGCCTGGGGAGCGCCTAAGCTGCATTGGAGTCGTCGCCTTCCTTCTTCTCCTCCTCGTCTGCAGCGGTTGCGTGGTCGTCTTCGGCTGCTTCGGCTTCTTCGGCGGCGACTCAGACTTCGTCAAGACGCGGCAAATCGAGGAATGAGGGCTCCATCTAGGAACGAGAAGTGGGAAGGGGCGGGCGGTTTGGGGGAGGTTTGGGGAGTTTCGGCAGAGGAGGGAAGATTTGACATTCAAGTATGCGTATGCGGCGAGGCGACGCCTAACAGCCTGAAAAAATCCATGGAAAAAACATGGAAATACATGCTAAGCCAGTGGCAGTGGCGGGAAAAGAATGGCGCGAACTGGCGTTCATGTCTTTCGGAAGGACCTCCGAACTGAGGGCAATATGGCGCTAAACGAGCTGGCAGCTCGCGTGGATCGGGTTATCGGAGTGTTTGTGTTTGACCAGGCGCAAATAAAGAACAGCCCGCACTTCTCCCAGAAGGCCGCGCAGTTCCTCATTGAGTGCGTCGCGCACCCGAACAAGCAGTGCGGCAATAAGTTCGTGCTGCTGCGTGGCAGTCCCGTCGCCGAACTGCGTAGACTGCTCGAGGAGCTAGATGAGACGCCCGCTGCGCTCTCATTCAACAGCGACTTCACTCCGTACGCCATGAAGCGGGATCGCGCAATCGTGACCATGAACGAACGCCTGGGCGTGAAGGTGATCGCCAACACCGCCGACCAGACGCTCGTGCCCATGTCGGAGCTGCTGAAGCAGGACGGATCGCCGTATATGGCCTTCGGGCCGTTCTTCAAGTGGCTGCAAACGCGCTCGGTTCACCGCCCGTCCACCAGGCCTTCCTTTGCTCCAGTTGGGGCTCGTAGTCGTCAAGAAACAAAATGACCGCCAAATTGAGCCGATGGCTGGCACAACCGATGAAAGGGACTTGCAGCAAATTCGTGAGCCTCGTGTTGACCGAGCAGTTGTCACCCACGAGGTACACGGTGCTCGTAATTTCCCGTTGAAAGAATGGTAGGATGCCCGTGAGGAAAGCGACATGGCTCTCAGCCGTCTGGTCCTCGGCTCCGCCATCGACAATCGGTGCCAGTGCCAGGAGCACCTTCTCGGAGCGTTGGTCGTGTTCGAACACGGCAAAAACGGCAACGTAATGCTCCGAATGGAAGCTCCACCCGTCAATCATGATACCGAATTGGCGAGGAATGAACACGCTGATGGCGTTCTCGACCTCCTTGGTCACCAAAACAACGTACTTCAGCAGCTTTTGGATGCAGATCCGCTTCATCTTCGTGTACTTGTTGGCAGTTGGGTTCTCACAGAACGAAAACGACAGGTTGCACTCGGTGACGAAGTCTGATCGATAAACGTCACAAGCGTCCCCGAGTTGAAGCCGCTCTTCCTCAGCGTCGTGACGTAGTCGGGGTGCTGTTTCAGCACGTGGCTGAAGAGGTTGGAATAACCGGTCTTGGCATCTTGTTTTCGAACTACACAGCACTGGCAGCGGAAATGCTCAGTAGGTTCGTCTTGCTCGTCGAGGAGCGGGGCGAAGAAGTAGGAGCAAACTTGCTTGGTCGTGAAGGAGCTGGACGAGCGCATGGTGAATTCAGAAATGGTAGGCTAAGACACTGGCAGCAAGTTGAGAGCTTGCGAGCTGTCGACTAGGCTTGAGCCCGCCTGTGCGAGGTATCTGGCGGTTGTGGTGAGCAGATCACTTTTTACAGCTATCGTAAAAAGTTGTCTCCGTAAAAAAAACTATTGATATTTACCTGTAAAAATACCTTACTGGGGAAAAGCGGCTTTTATCATAAATAAGTTATTTATTGTGAAAATTTGTATTGGAGAGGCAATACAATGATTTTTTCGGAGGGCCTGCCGACCACAAGGCCAGTGGTTTGGAGCAAGCCGCCGCAATGGATGGGGCTCGGTGGTCGTGGCGGTCACGGCGGCGGTCGTCGTCGAAACCATCTTGCCTCTGGCGCGGCGAAAGCGGAAGTGGAGGGATTCGATACGATACCTTGCGGGATGATGGAAGGACAGGCGCGCCCGTACGCAAACGATATCAATGATGATACATACATATTAAACCGACGACGACGTACAATGTTCACGAAGCCGAAAGGGTCTGTTCGGCAGCAGGACAACGCGTTTGTCTGCAGCTACGGAATCACCTGCCATCGGCAGCTACTCGTTCCCGGACCCCGGCGCTTGGATCGGCTGGGTTACACTCGCCGTCGGCTTGGTAGTGTCAGGACTTTTGGTGTCGCAGCGGCGTTCATGGTGCTCGGCAGCGTGCAGAAGATGAAGATGATGTAAGCTCACAGAAGCGACGGTTCGCAAGAACCCAGACTCGTAGCGGTTTGAAATACTCATGATTAAGAAGCGGCACACGTACGGCTTCGTGGAGTTCGTGCGGGGCATGTACGACCCCTATCCGGATACAAGGACCGCGACATGGAGTTTTTGTTTGGGTCAATGACAATAACAGAAAAGTCGATAGTGCAGGCGCATTACTTTGAGGTGCTGTGGAACTACTACCACAGCAGGCGCCCCACCAAGTATGATCAGGCATTGTTCACGCGGTCATCTCGCAAGTTTCAAACGCTATGCGAGCGCGAGGGTGGGTCGGTACTGACGCGACTGCTCTGTAACAGCAAGAACGAAACGCTGCTCGGAACGTTCATGTTTTCTTGTTTTTGATTTTATAGTATGGATATGTTTTTCTTCTGACAACACTTGAATTCAAGAAACATACCGTCTGTCAGATGCTACATCTCCTTCCATGTCGAGAACTTCACGCCGCAGAGACCAGCATGAGATCAAGCCAGCAACGACCGCACTACCGCCAATTGTCAGTAGTGGGCAGGGTCAATGTTGCACCTTCTTTACCTACCGGTGGCACCGCGTTCGCCACCAAGCCCTTCGATCCCCCGGTCCAAATCCAAGGCTTGACCGCATGTGCAAGAGCAGCGATTGCACCATCCCCGAAGAGGTCCTCTCTCGATGCCTCCAACCGCTCGATCTTGATCTTCGGCAAAGGACCCCGGCGTCGTGGGCGTTGCAGGCGAGCCACTGACACTGGCTGGCGGCGTGGCACCAGGTTTGTTAAGCGTGTTGTACCCCGTGACGGCAAAAGCGATTGTGAGTTGCCTGAATGTGAACTCCTCTCCCCTCGGTATCCCCACAACCTCGAGAAGAACTGCCGATTTCTCCCACAGTATCCAGAAGTCATCTTGATCCACCCACAAATGATCCCACTACACCCGGTATCATCCCACTACAACCGGCATCATCCCACTACATCCGGCATCACCCCACTACATCCTGAAACCAGTACCCAGTACTGCACCCGGAATCACCCCTCTACATCCGGCATCACTCCCAAACATCCTGAGGCTAGGTTACGCTACACTGGTAAAGTACGTACGAAAGGAGTGGGTTATAGACAGTGGTGGCTTTGTGCTACGGCACCAGCGTCATCAAGAACAAGGGCAACACTACAATTTTTAGTGTACTCATAAATGTATTTGCATCCGGAGGCGCTTGATGGCGAGCAGCACGAAGGTCAGAACAGTCGACATGACCACACCATGAACGCGTAGTACTTGATGGTGAGCAGCATGGTGGTCACAACGACCACTACACAGCACGATGGTCGCAATGACCGCCGATCAGCCCCCCCCCCTTGCCAGCAGAACTTGGCAGTGAGCAGCATAGAGCCTGAAGTGCTCATCGAGCAGACGGTCGAGTACTCGCCGTAGTCGTAGGCTAGCAGTGTGGATGCCGCAGTGCTCAGCGATCAGTTCGATCATGTACGTCCTGCAGAATGCCGCGATCTCGGCGTTGGTGTTGGTGAGCAGGGTGGAGACATAAGTGATGGATTTGTCGGTAGAAGCCGGTGGAGATCGTGGCGGCCTGTGTCGGTCAGCAGCACGGCGGTCGAACGTCTTGGCGTGTGACCGTCGTGGGGTTGAAACGACCATCGATAGCGCAGTATTCATGTATGTGACAGGGAGACAGCAAATTCGGAAATGATCGTTCGGAGGATTTTTGCGCTCACAGTGGAGCTCGGCACGCATGAGTGTAACGCCGGTAGTCACCAAATAGACCGTGGTACAAACTCATACACTGTCCAATAACGGTGTCGCAGCGTTCATCCTCGACCCGTGACTGGCGGAATCGAAGCAAATGCGCCCAAGGCAAAAACCCTCGACTCATGATTGGCGGAATCCATGAAAGCGAACCCCGGGCGAACGGCAGTTTGGGCGCGATGTTGAAGTCGCTGTCGAATAAACTTGTACTTCAAGGTAATATACTCCTAAATAGCCATCTAGAATCTTATGTAATTTGTTGATCCATAACCCCGGAAGACGCTGGTTATTCTAATAGCATTGATGATCTATTGGTCTGCGTAAGTACATTGTGTTGACCATATAGGAGATGGTGTTGCGCCAGATGGTCGCGATCGCTTTTGATCAGGGCATTCGCGTTTGATTTGGACCGGGTACAGATATCGGTGGTAGTGGTCTCGTGCGCCGGCACCATAGTCGTCAAGAGCCAAGATCGAGCCGATCATTGCTGAGTTACTCGTATATCACTTGCTATGTAGGTAGGGAGCTAGTTGTGCTACCCGGGCCACGTTTGCTACCAGGTTACGCTAAGCTGGTGAAGTACGTGCGATAATAGCGGGTTGTAGACAGTGATGGCTTTGTACAACTGGACCAACGTCACCAAGAACAACGGAAACACTACAATTTTTAGTCTGCTCATCAACTGTATTTGCATCCGGAGGCGCTTAGATCAATTTCCCACTACGATTGCGCTCGCCAGCATTGTGAGCATGGTCAGGGTGTGGACGTTAGATTGGGTTGAACATTAATGACAGTAATTCATCTGGTGTCAGCAGTGGCGTCACAAACTACGACCGAGGGGACTATTTGCGGGGTACTCATATTGTAGTATATTTCCACGTAGGTCGCGTTTGTATATCCTATCTGTGTCATCGGAGCTGCGCAGCGCAGCCTGCGCTTGACAACATTGTGATGTTGGTATGGGTATGTACTCTATAGATATCTCAATTTGTCTTTATAGTAGTCGACAAAAAATTGAGCAATAAAAGCGCCTATAATAGGTAATGGTGTTAAATAGTAGGCGATTGAGACTAGGTGTGGGTACTTCGATTGGTAATCGAGCAGTCGATATACCACCTGAGAGCACTTGTCGCTTGATATAATAATAGTTTACTACACCCGTTTCAGTCTGGTTGTAGGTGATAATTGCCGTATTCTTCTTTCAAATGCGGAAGCCACTGCTTACGTACGATCTTGAGTGTAATTTGCTCACGAATGCAAAACTTCCTGGGCTATCGTTTTACTTTTTTGTACGCCTTAAGCGCTGCATTTGCAATATCTTATCCCACCGTTAACAATCCATTTATCTTTATCGAATTTCCGTAGCACACTTCACATCATTAGTCAGATCCTGACAAAAACCATTTTATCGGAAAACCCCGACTGTTTGATTAGCCCATGCGAATTCACTAGATGTTTGGGTTGGTAGCGACCGGCTAATAGTTCAGACGCATCCGGATCATTTAAGTCGACGAATACAATTCCACATTTGGACACAAGCATTAGAACGGATAGGGGGTAGTAATGGATCGTTTTCAGCTAGGTACTGTATTCAGCTAATAATAGTTATTTTTGTTTAAAGTTTACATTCAGCTAATATTAGTTTTTTTGTTTAAAGTTTACATTTCCTTTCAAAACGATAACATGAGGTTGTGTCAGGGTACTTGTTTCTTAATGCCGCACATCACCTCCTTACCTCTGAAATACAATTCAAATAAATAGTGTCAGTTAGATGAACCAGTTAAAATATTACATAACAGGCAATTCGGCAAAGAAAACGCGTGATGGAGTAAAACCGTCTACGATATCATTAAACCCTTCTATAAGTCGCCTAACTATATCAAAACCATCAATGACAAGCCGACAGACGCACCCATCGAAAATAATCATGATTATGAAGCTGGGTGAATATTGGAACACACACAAAACTGAAAAATGGTAAAACGATGAACCTTGTGAAGTGGAAGGGCTGCGAAGAACCAACAAAAACCATTCTTAAATCTTCGTCTGATTTATAAAAATGAATAATACTGGGGACGCATATAAATATATTAAGGGACGTAGGTTTTCACGCGATATCTTAACGAGTGAAGCTCTTCCAAAAACCATACAAAACCGGAAATTGCTACAGACACAATATACTCGCAATCATCAACGCAAATCGCCCGCAATCTGCGAAGACGGGAATCGAGTCTCCGTACTTTACGACATAGGTCGCACTTTTGTACCACTCAATCTGTACCATATTGACGACTGGTAGGGAGGCAAACTACCAGTCATTCGACACAGTTTGAGAGACCTTGTCGTTGCTTCTTGCCGTCATGCACGTTTTGCATCAGCTCAAGCTCCCCCGCCATGACACGCCGCCCCGCAACTGGTCGTGGAAGAGGCTTCACGACGCCCCAAGTTGACCGTACGTTGTGGTAGACGATTGACGCGATGGTTTAATGCTCATTGTGATCTTTTGTTATTACTACCAGGCCGGTTGGCATTCGTGGAGCAATTTCTTCCCCTCGGAGCTGCACAATGGGATGAGGTCCAGTATGCATTTAACAGGAACTTTCCAGCCGAGTGGCCACAGCGCGATGCTGAGTCACTGCGCCGCAAGTTCTTCGCTCTGAAAAATACCAGAAAGCCAACAGGTGAGTGGGCCTTTTGTTGCGTTGATACTATAAATTATAATTGGGCGTGTAATATGATCAGGCGATGCTACCTGTCCGCCTGAAGTTCGCCGTGCTAAGGCGATCTACCGCGACATAGAAGGCAAGTGCAGCGTAGTCGAGCTCGAAGATGAGGTGGCTGCCGTTGAGGCTGAAGGTGGGACCGGAAGTTTGCCCATCACGGCTCGTTGTAGCGCCTCTACAAGTTGTAACAGCACGACAGACAAGGTTGATGTCGTTGCCAGCTCCACGGATGAGCCATCAACATCTCCGAGCTCTGCTGTCATGGATAGCACCCGTACAACAAGTTGCGTGCCCGATGCTGGCCGGCCCTACGGTCGACCGGGGCGCGGATAGTGCCACAACTAGCATGGCTGCTGGAGGTACCACTTGTACCCACACAAAAGGTAACTATGTTATACAAACTGTTTTATTCATATGATGCCTTCTGACCTGTGTATATAATTTTATCTTTAATGTATAGGACCTCTAAAAGCAACTCCGCGGACAGGTAAAATGCCAGAACAACTTGCCGTCTTAAGCAACTAGCTTAAACGTCAGCGGGAAGACGAAGTGACTCTGTCACAAACAGCGAAAACGAGAGTTAAAATCGACAACTTGCTGCATGAACTGGCAAAGCACTTTGACAGGGTAGTCAGGCTAATGCGAAGATAACGTGAAACTTTCTGACGCAATTATCTATTGAAAACTGATCTAATTTGGCTAATCCCTGTCCGACGAACACGAAGGTTGTAGAGCCTGTAGATGTCTTCTAGTCGCAGCTGACGTTTTGCAGGACTAAACGGAAGCGGCAGTAATAGACGCCGATAGCACTTCGACGCCGAACCCATCCCCCATTCTGCTGCTTGGCGCAGTGATGTGATTGCATTGTTGAGCGCTATCAATGCAAGCCTGCACTCTGGTTGATGCGCGCTCAAGGTCGCCATCTTTGAGAGGCGTCATGATCCGGCCGGTGGCACTCTGCGAAACTGGGAAAACGGAATCTGCGGTGACACCCGTTCCAAGTAACGTCACGGCAGGATCAGCAAGCTTTTCTTGAAGTTGCCGACTTGTCTCTCCGTTATTCCAGGATCCCGGGCAATTGTGCCGCCCCCATACTAGTGTTCCATCGACACCGTAACATAGCGTTCCCGTCACTGAAGTGCTATGTAGCCACCCTAAGAAATATGAACATCAACATGAGTGAGAAAAAAATAGTTTGGCGTAAACTCGCGAATTCATACCGTTGTAGTGCGCGTTCTGAAGATCAGCTTGGGTTGGTTCTCGAACACGATAGTTTTTACCATCCCCAAAGCCCCAGACACCTTGTACAAGAGGCTCTCGTGCTTGAGTAAGTCTGGCCCATTCTTGCTGCTGTTCAAAAGAAGGGAATCGTATACCCGCTTCTGGCAATAGCCGAAGCCACTAACCAAATGCAGACTCTGCATTTGCCAGGACACGCGACAGCGGTGTTGGTGGCACCCGAAAAAGCTCACATAGTGTCTTATTCTCAACAGCAGCTGTGTAATAATGCACTAAGCATGCAAGCACTGCGTGTTTAAATATGAACTTGGGAGGCCGGCCACGCTTACCAAGACCACTTTTAACAATATAGCACTTACTAAACGCCTGTAGCAGGTAGTCGAATGAATCGGGATCGATAGAAACTACAGAGATAAAGCTACCACGATCCCGGCTAGCATACATAATATGCCACGCAGCTTTTGAAGGATCAATAAGACCAGACACAGTTAGAGCATTTCGGTCAAACGACAGAAGAGAGCGCAACCGCAGAAGCAGTAGAAATTTCATCTTCTTGATCGCTTTGTGCGAGGCGCCAACCAGCAGGAGCTGCCGGGCGTGTGTTCCCGACATGAAAGCATGAACTGCAAAACCTATGGCCAGCAACCGTGTGTATCCATCACACAAAATATACTATTTTTGGCGAATAGCAGCCGAGTCACAATCAGGGCGTATTAATTAGCACAAATGCTACTCTTTTTGAGTTTTGCGACCGAAAATATGTAGTTTTTGGAAGAGCTCCAATATACGATTAAAACCATGCTTAGGCGACACTTTTATATTACTATGGCATGTATTGTGCTTTGCAATGCGTTTGTCGTTTTCACTTAGCGCTTTGGTCGATTTATAAAAACTGGACCTCAATATAAATAAAGTTAGTGAAAAAGACAGTGCAAATCGACCAGATTATTTCTAACAAGCATGGGTTTGGATCCTGATTTATGGTAACTGTGCTGGAATTGCCGGCTTGAAAACGCAATTCTGGCCGATATATTTTGCTCAACCTCTCCATCTGTCCGACATAATAGGCACACATCATGTAGGAAGAATCAACAAAACGTGACACCAACAATCGACAAGAGAGATTGGTGGGTGCAGATCTACGTCGAGCTACAGTAGTTGCATGGTGCCCAATATCTTGCTTGTGTGCTGTGTACTAGGTGGCGAGCCATTTATCGTATTCATATGCATTATATTTGTGTGCATACATTAGCTTTATATCTGTACGAATGTTGCGGTGTAAGTAGAAGTCGGAAATGATGACCATGCGACGTAGTGGTTTAGTACGAAAAAACATATCCTACAAGCTACTTAGACTAAAACCTACAATAGGAGCAGCTAGTGCCCGCACAGAGGAAGCTAAAGCGCCATCACACACCACCGACGTAGCAGTATTAGAGCGTCCGTGGGCGGCGACATTTCGGTGCCACCGAGGTGATCGTTTTAGCAGGCAAGGAATAGCCGATAAGCAAATCTGTGGGAAAGCACGATTTAGCAACTCCCGTATTTTGATGTCCACGATTTGTTTGCTGGTAGAGGTCGATCTAGGGCGACAAAAAGTTTGCAAAGCACAATATATATTGTCTTCAACTGGTTTACATTTTGGCGTTATCTTAAGATTATCCTCTAGTAGCGTTGAGTTGTCATAGACATAACATCATCACAGGGGTCATAATCGATAAACTCTAGTTTCGCATTCATTTTGAGTCTAATTTGTTAATATTTATTTTGAACCTCTGTGGTATATATATATATATTATAAAAATAACATATATTCAAGCATGTCTTAATAAAACTCACCACACGCTGCGTAGAAAGCTATGAGTGATCCAAGAGGTGAATCGAATTAAATTCTTGTTAACGAATCTTGACCCCGTTGTGTCATACAGAATAGTGATAACTAACAGACAAGGCACTCAAGATTTCAATATATATTTCAACGGTATTTACGTTTTTCAAACAAACAAAATCGTACCTGGCATTCAAATTCATATTTTTATCATGACCCAGTCATACCTATTGCCCTCCGCTTAAATGAGCGCCCCAAGATTGTGCTGGCCACAGATTTCCCATTTTTCACAAAACCTATAACGACATTTAGATATAGGGTGCGAGTTTCCCTTTATTCCAGTTCTGATGTCCATTTCGACCAAAACGGCGCCGTTTTGGAGCTATGGGCATGCTCCTAACGCCCCTCAACCAACCGTTATTTTCAGCGAATAGGGTAGTTCAAATTCGGGTCCATCATTGGTCATTCTGGCAAAAACATATGATTGTGCTTCTAAAAAAATCAGATATTTCTAAACACGAATGTATTGAGTCATGCAGGTTCGATCTACTTGGCTTTTGCTGCAGCCAGCGCAACGTCCTCGTCCTCTTTTCCGTGGACGTGGCGGTAGACAGACAACCACGCATCACTATGCTCTTTGAGACCAGCCACAACTCTACTCACCAAATCGCTTGCGTTCTTGGCTGGGCGACGCGTGATGTCATCTTTCACTCTCCCCCAAATCAGCTCGATGGGCTGAAGGGTGGGGTGGTAGGGGGGCCAAGTGTCCGTGGGTTGTGGCAATCGTCGTCAAAGGCGTAGGTTTGAGACTCAGCGTGCAGCTCCACGATTTCCATGAACTTGGCCTGGGTGGCCTTTGGATTGACAGCATGCCCTATCATATCTAAATCGACTGTAAAGATTAGAAATGTTGCCAAACATACCCGCCACATGCGCGTCACTTACCAATTATCCACGCCACCATCACAGCCTTGAGCCACGACATGGTAGGCGTCTTGTTGGTGGTTCTCTTATAGTAAGATGCACCGTCCATGTGGATGGCGCACTCACCATTCTTGGCCTTGAGGGTACAGCAAAGGTTCTGGAACCAGCGCTCGAACTGCTCAGCGTCGAAGTTCCCGAGGTAGTCGTCTTCATCCCACAGTTTACGCTTGTGCGCTGAGCTCCAGACCATGATGGAGCCTCCCACAAATTCGCCAGTCGCCACGGCACCCCGCGTCTTGATAACGCCAGCAGCTATAATACATACTCTAGAAAGCATCAAATATGAAATAAATATCATTTTTGGTCATATATTACACGAGAATAATATAAGAATAATAATAAATACTGAGCGTGACCCCTTCCCGACTTTACCATGCCGCACCTTCTCGCTTGTCAACCATGTCTTACCAGTGACATGGCTGACATTGCAGTATGACTCGTCCAAGAACACTTCCAGCCGTGCAACACCCCACGAAACACTATACCGGTCTTGCACTTTCACTCTGTTTGCAAGTTTCTTCACCAAGTAGGTTTCGAGGAACGCTACATTGTCCTCCGAGTCAGCATGGATGTGGTGTTTCTCACCCTTGATATAGTGATAGCCTAGCTCAACAAGAAGACGGTTCATCTAAAACATCAGAGCAACGTGCTGTCCGTCACGGAGATGCCACACGAATGCCATTGGCTGAAATTCGCATTCTACGACCTTCATTGGGCATTAATGCTGAACGTCCTTCATTGGGTATAAATACTGCTGCTGAGCGCAGCGAAGGCGGCCTTCATTGGATAATAATAATAATAAGTTGCTGCCGAGCGGAGCGAAGGCGGCATCGCAGAACGATTGGGTGAGCTGTGAAGCGAAGCCGCAGGCGAGCGGAACGGGGAGCGCCACTGCCGGAGCGGAGCGTAGGCAGCCTGCTTCAATAGCTGAGTGGCCCCAACTAATAAAAACTACCGCCGCGTAGCGGCGGCGCTTGGCTAGTTGCATCAACCCCAATACTGACCTCGCGGAGATAAAAAAAACACGTCACAGATTTTTGCGATTGCAGTTGGATCGCCCAAACGGTTTATTCGGTCGATGTAGTCTTTGATAGTTGGAGCAATCTCCAAGACATCGAACGAGCGCGGTTTTCCTCGGTTAGAATATCTAGTCTAAATATAAAGTGTCAGAGTTAACGATAGTAATCGGTTCCAAACCTAAATGCGATAATCTACCTCAAACGTGGTGTTGTTGTCGGCTCTGTAGGCGGTAGTGGCTGAACAGCACACGCTCTCTGCGACGAGTTCGTTCGCGCGATTTCCCAGGAAGTGGCGTCGTTTTTTCCTGCAGAGTGAAAAACGCATGAGAATTGACCATCCGATCCTTCTCAGCGGAGCTGAATTCGTGTCACTTGCTGGTCATTTTTTTGGGAATGAGGAGGCAAAAGCCAAATATAATGATACTGAGCTGTAGAGCGCGCTCTGTGCCATCTGTTGCTTGTATCCACGGTTAATTTGGCCGAGCGCACGGTTCACAATCCTCTCTTTCCTAGCCGGGCCACTACGTTTGGGACGCTCATCAAAGCGGAGTACAATAGCTACTGGTAAATCCTAACTTCTTAATTTTAATCAATCAACATAAAAGAATGTTTCCTTCATTCACAAGTCCACCTCAACGAGAAAAAAACGTCAAGTTAGTTGAGCGAACTCAACGCTGACTAAGGGGCGTTCTTAACCGGAATCGCGACCCGAAAGTTGGCTTGTGATTGGTCAATAGCTATTCACTTATTTCCGTTCTGTACCCCAAGTGTAACCCATGCGATCCGAGCACCGGATCGCAACCTTAATGGGATCGTCGGATCGCGCTGCGGAGTGAAAGCGACACCAGCTCGTTGATTCATCACAACCGACCGGGGTATTGAAGTAGTGCTCATGTACTAGGCATAACGCTAACTGGCTCAATTTTAACGTTCATATTGATGCGTAGAGAGCAGTTAAAAGAGATAAGCATATTTGTCTAGTATATTTCATTTTGTAGAATCGCTTTCATGGCGTTCTATTGGATGGATCGCAATCCCGTTAGGAATGACCATTTTGCGACCCCGGAATGCCCCCCCCACCCACCGTGGATCGCGATTCCGGTAAGCCCCCCCCCTAAGGCAGGCTAAAACCAAAAACGTTATGCACTCAAAAGCTCAATGGGCAACTGATTTGAAAAGGTCCATCTTCATTAATAGCTGCAAAGTAGATAGCCCCACAAAAGCAAATAACAACCTGGTTTCACTTAGAAAGCGTTTCTATTTTTTTTACTAAAATATTAAATTCAATCGACCATTTTTGTATCACATTTTAAATGTGTTCCTTCTTTTTGTAATTTTTAAAATTATCATTTCTCCTTATATGCTTCAGGGTTTTATAATTTTATTAAGTGTACAAAATAATTATACTATAATCATGATTTAATTTATATTAAAAGCAAATAATAATAAATAGTATAATTTTTTTTATTAAATAAACTTAATATTTTAAATAGAAAATATGATTATAAAAGTCTTATTACCCCCCCCCGCACTCACGCGTTGTATATGCATACATGTGGTGAAAAGGTACGAAATGCCACATGTAGTATATACAACATGTTAAAGACATTGAGATGCACAGGGCTAGGCTTGGAACTCGCACATAAGCTTAACAATATTTCAAGGAATAGCCACTTCAAAATTTGGCAGTGATTGCTTATGGCAAAATCGTGTTAAGAGGCTCCCGCCATTGAATTTAAAATAAGGGTTTGTATGCACGGCCTTGGCTAGAAGCGGCGTCTCCGTGCGTGCTAACTCGACGATACTTCAGGGATGATGAGGACGAGGAGGGCCAGAAGGACGAGGGGGGTGGGGCGGTGATGACGGTCTTAGAGGGGCTAGCGAGGTAGAGAGTGTAGTAGAAGAAGACTCCAAAAGTGAGCATGATGCGGGTAGTATGTAAGGCTCGGGCGTTTTGTAGCTGCTGATTAGTTTAGCTCACCTGCTTCAATACATTTCGTTGCAATCATTGATGACTTTATGCATAGCCGAGTAGGTTTGTACGTACTCTTCCCAGCTTCAATAAACAGGACATTTTAACTAGTGTGATATACACCCTGTAGGAAATCTTGCTTTAATCGTCGGTGTATTTGACTACATGTGAGTGCATAACGCTGCAATGATCTGTACAAGGGAGGTCTACCGATCATGCGATCTTCCCGCAGTACAAAGTTGGGCGTCGTACTTACGAATATCAATACAAAATGCAAGTGTAGCCTTTCTATAGCATGTAGTATATACCACATGTGGCAACACGGCCAGGGGGCCAAAAACCCCGTGAGTGCGGGGGGGGGTTAATAATGCCAAGCACTTTCATTCGACTTCGCTAGCTCGCTTGAGCTCAATCGAATATACAAAGAAGAGGAATATTTTCCATGCCGGAGTGACGCACAAGAAAATAGCGTCCCTGTGATGTGATGTTTGTGTTGTGTAAAGAGAGAATGGCACACACAAGTATGGCAGCATTGATTTAGGACGGCTGACGTGTTTCCTCTTCGTTGTATGTTCTATTGAGCTCAAGCGGACTAGCGAAGTCGAATGAAAGTGCTTGGCATTATTAATAAGATTTTTAGCTGTCATTTTGTGTAGGTCTACATTTGCGGTTGTTCCTCAAACCAATATATTCGGTAGTAGCCAAACCTCCTATGTCATAGAAGTCCATATCTGGTCTACCACGACGGTGAGTGTTCCAGGTTGGAGAGTAAACGTAATGTTCGAGAGCGTCGGAGCTGGAATGTCCTCGACCCATTGGAAGTCTGCGTCTTGGAAAGATACATTCAGTGGTTCTCATTGATCGAAGTAGAAACAACTTGTCTAATGCAATCTTCAGGTAATAACAGAGCTGACCATGGTACATATCTCTACATGATTTATAACATTTCTGCAAACCCAAATCGGGACAGCTCCGCTTTTGTGAGTAAAGTTCAAAAATGCAAGTAACTTGCTGAGGGCTCCGCTTTTTGCAAAAACACGTTCTCGTTTATAACTACATACAACTAAGCTTACCATTCAACGGGGCAGATGGTGTGGCTGCGAAGCAGGCGCACCAGATGCTCCTCTCGGTCGCTGTCCCGGCCCCCTGTATTCTATCGTTCTCAAATGTCAGAGCTTTTTCGTGCAACGCGCGACTTTGTATTGGATCTTTTACCGCATTCCGATATATGTACATTTATTTCAAACTGCGAACCCCCCCGGGCACGATATACGGGTCCCCCAAGCTAACCTTGGCCTAACTAAAGTCATTAGCTGAAATCCTCACACCAATGTACGATATGCTCATATTCCTACATACAACGTCATGGCCTCCCAGCATAAAGCGTATTGCCTCTTGTATCAAGCGACAAGTGCTCGATTACCAACCGAAGTACCCGCATCTAGTCTCAATCGCTTATTATTTAAAACCATTACATATTATAGGAGGTATGGCTCAATTTTTTGTCGTCTACTATAAAGACGAATTGAGACCTTACTGTCAAATTTATATCGTAACCCGAAAAATGGACACCTAGACGTTCCAGCATTATATCGGAAAACCAGGAGATAAATCCTAAAAAAACATTGAAAAATGTCAAAGACTGGTATGCTTATCAAGCTGATATTCAGTGTTATCAATAGAAACGCAGTTTGATGACTTTAAAATTACTTCGCATAATCCAAATGCTTGAAAAGCAGATAAAATCATTTTTTACCCTTTTGCGAGCCACTAGGCTGACATTTAGTATACAAATCGAAATAAAAAAATAAGAGATGCCTTTGCTACCTTTAACCCCTCTGGCTCCGCCGCCTGTATTCTACAGGATAATTATCTCGTCAAATCAGACCCATACTTAAACTAAGCCAGACTATACAAATTCCAAGTGATGTGTTTTTATTTGAAGTCTGTAATTCTCTGGATTTTATATCCGGAGTCCTACCCGGGATTGGAATGAGGTTGGAATCCATACTATTTTTATAACCCGCATAAGCGGTACTACTATTTCCAAGAGATAGCGTTGAAGTCTGCCTGTACATTTGGATAGCCTGTTTGATGTTTAAACTATGCAGTTATGTTGACCCATCCAGTTGAGATTAGCACTAAATACCTGTTGCATTTTGTAATTTGCATTGAGTTATAATACCTGGTGCAGCTTATGCACTCGACCGACAACGGATTATATCCAATACACTAGATATAATTCGTTGTCGAGCTATCACACTCGAACGACAGCGGCGTGTATTCCCGCAAGCATTATGACTACGACGTGTTTGCAATCCTGCTCCTGCAGCAATGTTCGTACCATATCACATCTTAAACGCAGAGCGAATCTGCTTCGACCGTACCTCGTTTTGCCAGCCGGTTAAGAGGGGGGGCATTGTGTGAATCAGAGCGGAAAGAATGATATGTAGTTGCATACACGTTAGAAGGATGAGCTAGCTTCTATCCTTGGTAAAAATCAACACATTCAGATGCAACAGAGCGGTCCCTTCATGGGGCGGCGGTGCTGACAGTGTTTTACTCGTCACCGATGGATGGATCTTCGTTTTACTGTTGGATCAGCATGAGTGTACACTTATCTTAGGTTTAGTGCTAAGAAATTAATAAAATAAATTTATTACTGAGGCATTGTAAAACTGTATGAGTGCAATGCAATATCAATACGGATTCTGCTGAGTCAAAGTTTCAAGGCTACGACTCTTCACTGTTAATACCCGCGCAAAATCCAGAGCTGTTCCGTGCTCGCGCGGCTTTGTATTTGAAACGGATGGCGGGACCCCCGGCCCTCCCTCCCCCATAAAAATGATCCGTATCGGGAATTATTTATTTATTTGAGGGGGAGGGGGATATGCCGATAGGTACTAACTTAAGTATCATTTTCAATTCAACCGCCACCAGCAAATGACAAGAGTGCGAGGTTGTGTACTAGAAGCAGTAAAATGAACCTCAGAACGGAAAACGGTAGTAGCAGTAGCGGATAGTTGCGGCCGTATGCGATGGAAGACCGACGCACATACACCGAAATAGCTCGGCAATGCGCAATCAAATGAGATAACTGGGCTCAAATCGAGTCAACGATCCTCAGAAGAGTTGTTGAACTCGCTAACGTGTACGCAATAGGGCGCTGCAACCAACGCATACATTTTACAGTGCAGTCCCTGATTGGTTACCGGTATGTGATGAGAGCACCGGGGTCCCGCCAACCGTTTCATTTGTTGCTAACATGGGGGGAGTATTATTCGTGGTCACGATTTTTCGAGATTAGGCAGTCTGCGCGCGTGGTTTAGCGCCATTTACGAATCGGACGGACAGAAGGAAAGTCGGCTGAAGCACGCAATGGTCAAGCGTAGTATTAAATATTTACATGTCGATGTTTTGTGCTGGAATTTGTCCTATTAAAGCTCGATGATCTAACATTGATGCAGTGCCGTATGACATTGCCCCACCGGCCGAGTGATAAGCCACTAACCGCACGATCACTAAAGACGTAACGCTACCCAGGCGCCGCCTGGCAAGCCCCCCCCCTCGCCTCCACGACCGCGAGTGCTCCTGCCAAGACACAGAAGACCGCCAAGCCATCGAACAAGCCGCCAAGCCGCCTGCCAAGATTCTCGCCCGCCGAGACAATCGTCAAACCGCCCGCCAAGACGCCGATCAAGGCAGTAGCCACGTCGTCAGTCATGACGCTACCCGCAAATTCTGAAGCACTAAGGCATCTGTAGTGACGCGAGTAACGACACCCCCAGGGAAGCGTGCGCGGAAATCTGCAGCGTCAAGAAGCTCTTCGCCACAGCCCCCACGCATTTAAGTACCAACTGTATTGTACAGGATATGAGTCCATTTGAAACGAAATGATCGTTAAGGCGTTTTTGAGGGTTTTCGCTAGAGAGCTTTGAAGTCGTGCCATCGATGTCTCGTATCTAAGCGGGAAGCGAGAAACCCCCACTTTTGATCGAGAGCTGCAATGGCGAGCGACGCAGAAGAAAGCGGGTTCGAGGACGACTCTGCGTACAAGTATCCGAGTACCAGTGAGTCCAATGAGGAGGATGAGGCACTTCTCGACGATGTGGAGAGTGATGAAGCGCCACCACGTACTGTGGCGTCTGTGAAAGAGCGCTCGGGGTGCAAGTGTGGCTGCTTGGAAGGCAAGGACCTGGAGATCACCATGCTGCTTCAGTCTCTATCGAAGATGACGAAGCGCGAGAAGCATGTGAGTCTCATGACGGCGCTGCCTGTTGCAGAGGCTGCTGATTTGTCAGATCGCCGAGCTCCATCTAAAGAGCGGAGACGTTTCGCCTACATGCTCCCGGTCGTTGGCTTTGTGTGTCGGGGGGCATTTGCTGCGTGCTACGATATCAGTGATGCTTCCATAACCAGATACCGACGTCAACTCAACACGGGTGACTTCATGTTGCCAGGACATGGTGGAGCGCCAACCAAAACGCAGCAAAGATCGACACAAAGCATATCAAAGATTGGCTTGAGGAGGTCGCCCACGCCGTTGGGGAAATATTGCCAATTAAAATGCGAAAAAGTCAGAAGAAGGAAGAGCGCACTGTGAATTACTACACTGACCAACCGTTCAAAATGCTGCCTTCCTATCTGACCTGGGAACGACTCTACAATGACTACCTCACCCGCTATTCCACCATTGACTCAAGTCCCGGGGGATGTCCAAGCTACATCTCGTTCTTCCAGATCGCCAAGAAGTGCTGCCCAGACATCCGAATCCGTTCTGCCCGGTCTAATGTTTGCGATCGCTGCTCCATATTCAAGATGAGATTCAAGCACATGACTACCGACACTACTGAAAGTGAATTACGAGGTCGAGAATTTGGCGAGCACGTGGAGAACGCCCGTGCCATGAGGTGAGTCTCTTTAATTTTGACTTGGTTTTATTATAGGAAGTTAACGATCATTTTGTTTTAAACTTCTATTTCAATGTTAGAGCCCAGAATGTGCGAGATCGAGATGAAGCTGTCGACACACACTACGTCGTTACCATGGATTTCTCACAAAATTTGACACTACCAAACGACCCCCAGACGCCATCGGCTTGGTATTTCCTCTCGCTAATTAGTGTGTCTGTCTTTGGCGTGTTTCTGGCAAACGACAACCGACAGCGAAACTTTGTTTACTCGGAGCGTAAGGGTGGTAAAGGTAGCAACGAAGTTATCAGTATGGTACATCACTTTCTTCGCGAGGAGAATAACTCTCTACGCTGACAATTGCACGGGTCAGAACAAGAATAACGCGGTGATGATGTACTTTCGCTGGCTGGTCGACGCAGGCTATCTTGAGGAAGCCAACGTGATGGTTTTTGTGAAAGAGCACACTAAAAACTCATGTGATCGCGCATTTGGCCAGATAAAGCGCAAATACAACCGCAACGAATGCTGGGCTGTAGCCCAAGCAGAAGGCCTCGTGCAGGATTCAGCCGCCAGCAATATCTGTGTCATGCTCGAGGATAATGTCCATTCGTTCCAAGATTTCAAGAGAGCTCTGTCCGTGCTGTACAAGGATCTACCTAAGATCAAGAAGTTCCAACTCTTCCGCATGCCCAAGACAGCACCAGGAGTCATCGAGTGCCGTGTGAAGCCACAAGGCCGCATCGAAACGTTCAACATCCGTCGCAAGAGCAAAGAACCCGTGGCAAACAGCGCTGCACTAGATCTCCTCGCAACCATCAAACCCCTCCCTCCGCCCCTAGAGAATCCCGAAAAGATTCACGATATCCACCAAAAGATTCTCCCGTTCGTAATATTTTCCATAATAAAGCGTCATTCAGCACTCCAGAAGAGTATCAGAGCGACCCAATATATATCGCGAACCTACGGCTGCAGAAGTGGAAGAAGCCGCGAAAATCAAGAAAGCCAGAAAGAAGCCACAACTTGGTGCTGTTGCCCGCAAGAAACAATTGAAACAAAAGTACAAAGCAGCCGAAAGCAAGAAGAATCCAAAACAAAAGCGCCCGCCATCCGACGAAGACAAAGAAGCCGTCGTTTGATTGGCTGATCTACGTCATGGACACCGAACCAGAAATTCAATTCCTAATGATCATTAGCGAAGGCAGACTTTCCCGTGCATTTTTAAATCGGTTCTAGTCCTTGTTAAGAGTTCTAGAAGGCGTTATTCGATTCACAGTTGCATGTAGATCATTCAGTACGAAGAAAAAAAAACGACATCTTGCCCCCAGCATGGAGATACATTTTTCAAGCCGCCATAACTTTTTTTCTACCCAAGGTTTTTTGGCAACTAAGGGCTCTAATGTGTAGTCCAGACGCTCTGCGTTTCAATGGTGTGCGCAACTCCTATTTGAGGTTAAATAGTTAACGACCATTTGGTTTTGAATGAATTCACAATAACTCCATGTTATATTGTATTAGACACTAAAACGCTTGTGAATACTTCGCTGAAGGCACATCGCTACAACTACCCGCTGCTGATCTCGCACACGCTACCACCCTGACAGAAATAGCTCGGGTTCTGAGGAATAATCTGGTGGGGCACTTCTTTCTCCTTCCTAAGAATATGTGGTTTTTCGTAGTTATGAAGTCTAACCAATGTCAGCTCCAGTACCAGACCCAAGCACCACGGCGAATGAAAGGAGGGCACTCGGCGTACAATATCAAGACAATGCAGCAAGTGCCAAAGTAATATATCGTTCAAGCCCATACAAGCGCATGCGTTGATCAGTTTCGTTGTTCTTCTCTGTATGCACGTTGTGTCCTCATAAGGACAGCTCAAACGCCAACGGGGAGAGTTACCTTTACCAAACGATGTGGCAGCCAGTTCCGAACGCGGTGATGAGCTCAGCTACCTGAAGTCAAATTTGACGCGAACTTTGGCGAGGCGACGCACCGGGGCTATAGACTATCAGGTTGTGCGCTTCATCCAGACCGAACGAGTTCGGACGTGATGTTGACGATGCCTGTGATCGCGACGATAACTCAAGTTATGTTATCGTCAGTCTTGGGAATCGGTGAGCAGGAACCGCCAAAAGGATCCCAACAAAGGCAGACTAATTATGAATATTTTGGCCCAGACTAAATATGAATAGACAGCTATCTGGAGCACATGAATTAGACTAATTTTGAAGCCGGACTAATTTTGAGCTCAGACTAATTACCGTAATGAGCAAGCCCCGAGTCGTGTTGGCGGTGAGCTTTGATGATTGGTTGTAAGTTCTCAAACTTACCTGTAATATTACAAAGCCGCGCTAGCACGGAACAGCTCTGGATTTTTGCGCCGGTATTAACAGTGAGGGATCAAGCCTTGATACCTTGACTTAAGCAGTCGCACAGCGCACAAATATGTTGTACTGAGCTTATATCCGCCGTCGGCGCGAGAGCATCGTGTGGCGAAGTCGGTGACAACTTTTTGCCGCCCAGGTGTATAGTGCTCTCGTGCTACCCTCGTTGGGACCTGTTCCCCCTCCAAAAGTAGAATAACTTCCAGGAGGAGAACAGGCGGGTATACCTCCAAACGAGAAACCTCGTTTGGAGTTGGCGTGTGTACCTTGCGTAATCCCCTTCTCGGGCCGTTTATCTTCGGCGGACCGGATTCCACCTAGTGAGTTGTTAATATATGGGTATAGAAAATATAAGAGTACTGAGCGTGGACGTAT